>JADHKO010000336.1:0-20153 GCA_019925425.1 Ophiostoma pallidulum | reverse complement strand
GTTGCTTCTTTACCTTTACTTCCCTACCCGTTTCCCTTTTCCCACTTTTTTATTTTTAAAAAAAAAACCCCCCCCCCCCCCCCCCCCCCCACCCTACCCATCAGCGTTACTATGCGTCCGCCCAGCTTTATGCGCAGTATGCCTTCTCCTTGGACAACATTGAGTCCATACAGGCCATCCTCTGCTGTGCCGTCTATTCCATCCGGTCATCCGTCGGTGCCTCTGTCTGGTCTGCTGCCATCGTCCAGACTCTATTTCGTCTCTGCGAAGAAGGGCCCTGTTGACTGAGGATGTTAGGTTGCTCTCTGGCGTGGCGCTGCGCCAGTGCATCGAGTTTGGCTACCACCGCAGCACGCGCAAGTTCCACTCTAAGCAAGACCCGCTGCGCATGGAGATGGCCAAGCGCGTGTTCTGGGTGGCCTACGACCTGGACCGCGCCGCCGCCGTGAACTTTGGACGGCCTTTTGGCATCATGGACCGGGATATTGACATCGAGGTAGGTGGGCGTGTGGCTACAGGTGCGCCTGCCCTTACCAATTATGGACATGTCTAACTTGACGCGCAGCTGCCGCTTGATATTGACGATGAGTACATCGCGCGGACGGGCATTTTGCCTGGGCCCCAGCGCACGACGATCGATGCCGCCCCCATTACGTCCATGTCCGGCGCTATCCACACCATCAAGCTGCGCCAGATCTGGTCCAAGATCCACGAGACGCTGTATGCCAGCCATGCCGCATCGGCTTTGTCGCCGTTGTCGGGCCGCAGCCTGGACATGCGTGCCCAGACCGCCGCCGGCTTGCGCCGCGAGCTGCAAGACTGGTCGGCACGAATTCCGCCGCAGGCCGACGTGGCCGCCGGCGCGGGCCCCGTGTCGGTTTTCTCATCCAGGGAGTGGTTCCACTTGGCCTACCACCACACAATGCTGCTGCTGTACCGTCCGTTTATCAACCCAGCCCTAGCCCCGCAGACGCAGAGCAGCCTAGGCCTGAACATGCACAGCGACGCCAACAACAGCGGCGGCGGCGACCGCGAGGCAGAGCACGACTATGACCGCAACCGGGACGGCCCAGCGCCGCTGTCGCCCGTCATGGAGTGCGCGCTCTCGGCGCGCCAGGTGTGTCTACTATACAGGCGCATATTTGTGCGCCACGCTGTGCGCTACACTTGGGGATCGCTACACATTCTCTTCCTGGCTGGCCTGACTTACTTGCACTGCCTATGGACGTCCAACGAAGTCCGCCTTACCACGCGCCGCGACGACGTGTGCAACACCTGCACTGCCTGCACTGTCAGCCTCGTAATCATGGCCGAGCGCTGGAAGGCTGCTGCCTCCTACCGCAACATATTTGAGGCCCTGGCTGCCAAGACAATCACCATGATGTGCGACAGCGAACGTGAGTCCTGGATTGTTCCCGGCGTACCCGTCCTTCACCAGGGCCTGGACCGCGACGGCGACGGCCTTCGCAGCGGCGGCGCCAGCAATAGCCGCAGTGGCGGTGGAGTCGGCGGCAGCAGCGGCAGCGGCGCCGCAGAGTCGCTAGATACCGATGAAATTGCTGCCAGCATGACGCTGAGTATGAGCGACTGGGTTGGCGACGTGGCCGGTGTTGGCATGTGCGACGGGGTGGAGATGCTCCTGGACGGCCTGCTGGGGATCCCGGGCGAATGATTGGCGTGATGAGATTGCCTAACGTAATTGTTTTTTTTATATACTTTGCTTCACTGTTAGAGGCTCGTTACCATGGTTGCTTTCACTGCGACGGTATTCTCCCGTGCACAGAAGCTACTCTTTCCTACACAGTCACACACTCGACAGCCTGTTTTCATTCCCGTGATTGTTTCCTTTTACTGGATAGTCCCGCCCCCGGCCTCGGAAGGGCGAGCAAGAGGCAAGCATTGCCGCTCGGAAGAATACGATCTCTAGACCACTTGGCCAGCTCCACTCTAAAATCGCACCATGATAGCAGCAACACTTATCCGCGCCAGCCCTCTGGTCCCCCTGCATTCTTATCGTTGGCGACATGCTATATACGATCCCTGAACATATATTAATACACCTGCTCGCGATCATCATGGGTCTTGGCGCCGACGGACTCCTCTGTCTTGTCCCCATTTTCTGCTTCCTCGTCTGCCCACCTACTCGAGAGCCATGGATACCAAGTCTTCTGATACCAGCCGTGCCGGAAACGGGCATAGCTCGCCGTCCATCGACGACATTGCTGGCTCGCTGGATAAAGAAGCTGCCGTTGTCGGGCAGTCGACCGAGATCAAGCTGCCGCGGTGCACGGAAGATGGTGAGACTCCCACGGAGGAGGAGATGGCCACACTGAGGCACATCAGCGACACCATTACCTGGGTGGCCGTTTTCATTGCCTTGGCCGAATTTGGTAAGTTCTGGCCGAATTGTGTCTTCTTCTTTCAATAATTTGTCTCCCATCACTTTCTCTCCTTCCCAGCGCTGACGTGTCTAGCTGAGCGTGCCTCCTACTACGGATGCACAGGGCTTTTTACCAACTTCGTCCAGCGTCCCCTGCCCAAGGGCGGCAATGGGGCCGGCGCCGTACCCAAGAACAGCAATCTGTCAGCCGGTGCTCTCGGCTTGGGTCTGTCCACGGCCACGGCCGTTGTGCAGTCTTTCAACTTTCTGTCTTTTGCTACACCGGCAAGTGACGTCTGAGAACTGAGCATGCATCCATTTTACTTTTAGTTTCTAACATTTGTCCTGACCCATAGATCTTGGGCGGCATCATTGCGGATGTCAAACTTGGAAGGGTTGGTTCTGACCGAAGCTGCTAGCGTTGGCGGGGCAGAGAAAAAAAAACAAGACACAAAACATTGACCACCATGTCCATATAGTTCAAGACCATCTGCTTGGGCATCGCTGTCGGTGTCATTGGCCATGTTCTACTCATCATCGGTCAGTCTCCCGATGGGACTTCTCTTCTTTTTGCTTCATCTTACTCACTGTCCTAGCTTCCATTCCGAAGGTTATCCACTCTGGCCATGCGATTGCGCCCTTTGAGATCAGCCTCTTGATCATTGCCTTCTCGACCGGCCTGATCAAAGCAAAGTAAGATGCCCAACCGCCATTATCCTCTTCTGCGAGCTATTCTGACAAGTTCAGTGTTGCACCTCTCATCATGGAGCAAGCCCGTCCCACCCGGATCAAGACGCTCAAGAGTGGCGAGCGCGTGATCTTGGACCGCGCCCTCACGCTGCAGCTCAGTATGATTGTGTACTACTGGAGCATTTACGTTGGTGCGCTGCTAAAGCTGGGCACGACCTGTATGTTTTTGCCATGCCACGTTGTGCACTTCCGTGACCACCCCTCCTCTCTAACCACACCAGATGCTGAAAAGCGCATTGGATTCTGGCTGGGCTTCCTGGTCCCCACCATTGCCTTTGTGATCATGATTCCCAGCATGGCTATTATTGCACCCTATGTGATCAGAGAACAGCCGTTGGGATCGATGGTGTTTGACGGATTCAAGGTGTACGGCGTCATGTTCAAAAAAGGCGGCATCAAGGGCGCCATAAAGGGCGGAGAGCAGTTCTGGAACCACGCCAAACCGGTAGGCCAGCATGTGCAACTGTTGCATAGAATCTGGGACAAGTCATGCTGATTTTGACTTTACAGAGTGTCATGGCTGTCGAGGGCACCCTCGAGGGAAAGAAGGCCGGCTGGGTGAACTGGGACGATGAGTTTGTCGACGACCTGCGAAAGACGTTTAGTGCCTGCAAGATCTTGTGAGTCATGCTAGAGGTTGGAACATATACAGAGGGTCGTCGGTATCACTAACCGGCCAGCCTCTTCTTGCCCATCTTCAACCTCTCCGACGGCGGTATCTGGTCGCTCTTTGTCAGCATGGCCGCCACCATGACGTCCAACGGCGTGCCCAACGACTTCCTCACAGCGCTGAACCCAATTACTATCGTGAGTGCTGCTAGGACGTGCGTTTGCTATTGGAGAGAGAGCGGTTGCTAATGCCATGTCTACTGCAGATCTTCTTTTCTCCCGTCATGCAGTTCCTGTTCTACCCTGCCCTGGACAGGCTAGGCATCCATTACCCGCGCATTTGGCGCAGTAAGCTTCCCACATGGCAACACGCTGCAATCGAGTTGGACTACCGCTGACTTTATAGTTGTGACTGGCTTTCTCATCTGCACGGTCGGACAAAGTAAGGCTCCACCACCCCCTCGTCTGCTGGCACCGTGGCACTCAGCTAACCTTTTCCCAGTTGCCGGAGCCATTCTGCAGTGGCGCGTCTACGAAACGAATCCGTGCGGCTACCACGCAACCACGTGCGACACGGGCGTGTCGCCCATTAGCCTATGGTGGGTGGTGCCTCTCTACGTCCTGCCGTCGCTGGCCGAGCTCTTCATCAACGTCGAGTGCTACCAGCTGGCTATCCAAGTCGCCCCGCCGCGCATGAAGGTATGTCCATCCCTGTCTCTCTCTACAGTCCATCGTGGCCACACCGCCACAGGCAGACCACTGACTCTACATTCCCCCCCCCCTAAGTCGGTTGTATTCGGCATCCTCTTGTTCATGACGGCCTTATCCAATGCCATCATCCTCATCATCTCGCCTAGTTTCAAGGACCCCTACCTGATCCGACCATTCATCGGCGTAGCTTGTGCCAGCTTTGTTTGTGCCATCTGCATCGGCGTCTTCTTCCGCAAGGCGGACGTGGAGAATCGTAAGGGATGATCTTCTGTCGTCGGTGCCACTGTCAAGGCTTGGAAAGGATAATATCAGCCTCTATATAATGTAGTTTCAATATGAAGTACTCGGCATATGTTTAGTTGGCAGCTTTTTGAAAATTGAGATGCAGCAGAGATAGTTATGCACCGTTTATTGATCTGGGCATTTATATACAGGCTACTCTGTCTTATTCTAGTGCTCATGACTGCTTGACCTTTCTTATTACGGGATACGTACACTGCCCTACTGCAAAAAATCCCCGCCTGTCTCCTTGAGAATACGTTGATATTCGGGCACGAACTGCATGTACATGGCCTCGGGCGTGCCCGTGCCGTCTTTGGTGTAGCGACACTCCGCCTCGCCGACAAGGTTCTTGCGCAGCCCCGAGACCGCCTGGCCCACAGCGCCGGCCGCCAGTGCGCCCTCGACAAGAAGCTGGGCCTGACAGGCTCGCTCGAGCGCGATGAAGAAGGCAGCCGCCTCAGCCACGGTACCGCCACAGGTCATAAGGCCGTGGTTTTGCAGGATGAGGTTGCGGTGGTGCGGGCCCAGTGCGGCGGCGAGGCGGCGGCCCTCCTCGGCGGCGAACACGACGCCGCCAAAGTGGGCATAGACAGCCTGGTCATTGTAGAACATGCAGCTGTCCTGACTTAGCATGTCGATGGGGCGGCCAAAAGCGGACCACGCGCGGCCGTAGGGGCTGTGCATATGACAAGCAGCGTGCAGGTCCGGGCGAGCGGCATGGATGGCGGCATGGATGATGAAGCCGGCCGTGTTGACGGACTTGCCCTCGGCACCGCCCACACGCTGGCCTTGGTTGTCCACCCGCACCATATCTGACACGGTTATGCAGCCAAAGTGTACGGCGTAGGGGTTGATCCAAAACGTGTCCGGCTCCAGCGGGTCGCGCAGGCTGATATGCCCGCTGGCGCCGTCGGCAAAGCCCAGCCGGTCAAAGATGCGGAAGGCCGCCGCCATCTGCTCGAGCTGCCACCGCCGGTGCGCCTCTTTAGTTTTCGGGAACGGAATAGCGTGGATGCGTTTGGCCTGCCCGCCTTGACTCGCCGTGTTGAGTGCATTGCCTGTCGGGCCCGGACTTGGCGGCGTCGTGGTTGCGGTTGACGTCGACATGGTGGCCAAGGGTGAGAAATGACTGGGGACGTGCTGAGTGCTTCAGAGGTGCATCAAACGTGCCGCAGAGAATGGCGGGCGTCCCAAATGAAGCCACGGGTGTCATACTCGTAGTCTTAATGTGCGGTAGCTTCGCGTGGCCAATCACGGGAGAATCCGATGTGGGTGCACCAACCAGCTGGTTGGGCTCAGATAACTCCCGGATGTTCCCAGCGTCCCTGCAGATAGAGCCCAAGATAGGAAGTTAGCTAGACCGTTTTCTGGACGAGAGCTATTACCCATGCTGTTCAAGACTGACAGCATCTCATGATTTTCTTTCATCTGTGTCACACACTCTCTCTCTTTCGTTTCCCCCATCTCCATCTCCCTCCCCTCCATCTATCTCTTCCCCCTCCCTCTCCCTCCTTTCCCGCCCCGCCACCATGACAATGACAGCGAGAAAACCGCGTGTTGTGTCTCTGGGCACTCCCGCCTTCGTTGGCGACGACTACCTGGCTGAGTTCCAAGCAGAGTTTGACTATTCCGTGCTCGAGGCCACCAATCACGTGGAAATGCACGCCCGGTTGCCGGCGCACATTGCAGCGCACGGCCCCGTAGACGCCTTTATCATCCGCATGGGCACACAGCCGTACGAGCCGTTCGATGAGGCGCTGTTTGCGCTGATGCCACAGTGCCGCATCGTGGCCTCAGCCAGCGCCGGCTACAACGAGTTCCCAGTGCACTACCTGGCCGAGCGCGGTGTT
The DNA here is from genome assembly GCA_019925425.1 of Ophiostoma pallidulum. Lineage (NCBI taxonomy): Eukaryota > Fungi > Ascomycota > Sordariomycetes > Ophiostomatales > Ophiostomataceae > Ophiostoma > Ophiostoma pallidulum. Next base: position 13,571 of record JADHKO010000336.1, on the reverse strand, counting down.
TACTTTTGCAACACGGCCGACGCCGTGGCCGAGGCCACGGCCGACATGGCTATGTTCCTCATCCTGGCCGTACTCCGCAACACTAAGAGCGCCGAGAAGAGCGCGGCAGCGGGCACGTGGCGCTCGGTGCCAGGGCTGGTCCCGGCCCGAGACCCGACGGGTCTGACGCTAGGCATTGTCGGCATGGGGGCGATTGGCAAGTACCTGGCCAAGAAGGCGGCGGCTTTCAACCTCAAGATCAAGTACCACAACCGACACCGGATGCCGGCGGCCGACGAGGCACGCTACGGCGCCACCTACTGCGCATCGCTGCATGAGCTGCTGGGCGCCGCCGACGTGGTGTCGCTGAACTGCCCGCTCAATGCGCAAACCACCGGTCTGATTGGCACGGCTGAGTTTGCCGTCATGAAGGACGGCGCCTTTTTTGTCAACACGGCGCGCGGTGCCGTGGTCGACGAGCCGGCGCTCAAAGCGGCGCTGCAGTCGGGAAAGGTGGCGCGCGCCGGCCTCGACGTATTCTGCAACGAGCCGGCACCCGATCCGTGGTTTTTGCAGCAGGACAACATTGTGGTGCAGCCGCACCTGGGCGGGCTGACCGACATGGCCTTCCAGCGCGCCGAACGTGAGTGCTTTGAGAACATCCGCGCTTTTTTTACGACGGGCAAGCCCAACTCTCCGGTGCTACCAATAAAACGAGTTGATGAAGCATAGGGTGGTCAAGGGCAGCAAGGTTATAATGTAGGACAAGACAATAGACATGCTTTTTGTTCTGTGCGAATCTTTGTGAATGCGTTGGCCACCTACATCTTGCTTACCTGCGTCTGTCTATTACACCCGGTTGCTACGCCTGGTGTTGCGTTTTTTTCCTGCACCTTAATCCCCAGCTCCACGTCAGACACCAGCGCAATGTTTCCCAGCGCACGCTCGCCACCGCTTCCCTCCATGAGTGAGTTGGCCACGGCCTGGCCGTCCCGCTGCGAGCGCCAGCGCCAGGCCTGCACAGTAGGCCGATCGAGCCCGACGCCCTCGACAATGTCGACGACCCAACGGCCCAGCACGGGCAGGTACTTGAAGGCGTGGCCGCTGCCCGCGGTGGCGACAAATAAGCTACGGTGAGTTCCGGGCACGTAGTCGACGATGAGGTGGTTGTCGAAGCTGTCGGTGTACCAGCAAATTCGCGTGAGGGCCGGAAGGATGCCTTCGGCGCGGAACTCTGGCAGGTACTCGCCGAGGAAGTCGGTAATGACGTTCATCGCCCGGGCCGGGACGGCCTTAAGCGGTGTGTCAGCATTAGCTGTCTTTGTCGTACCTGTTGGGGCCTCTGCTCCCGGCGACCGCCCCGTCCATCGCGTGCGCGGCACGCTGCGCTCGCGTCCGTCGGCCTGGAGCACAGGGTTTGTGTATTTGGTGCCACGGTATCCAATCTTGAAGAGTCCGCTTTCGTCGCGTGGGAATCCATATATCCCACCGGCCGCGCCCTCACGCATGTTCCATACGAAGGCCGGGAATCGCTCCGGCGCCAGTCTCTCCCACAGTGCCGAGCTGCGCGGGATCCGGAACATGGCTACTGACCCTGCCGTCGCCTCGCACAGCCCGTCCAGCGCCGGCAGCAGCGCCGGCGTCCAACCGCCGCAGGCCAGTACCGTCAGCGCCGCGCGGTGCGTATGCCCATCACGCGTCACGATACCGGCCACGAGCCCGTCATCGCACCGCAGCAGCGAAGCCAGCGCGCCGGCCTGAGGGCCTAACACAAAGCGTACGCCCAGCTGCCGCGACTTGTGCAACGCGTAGCGGCATGCCTTATCAGCAATGGCAATGCCGCCGGTGGTGTCGTAGGTGGCCGAGAAGGGCCGGCCGCGCGCGCGCCGACGGAAGGGATCGAGGCGCTCTCGCGGGATGCCCAGGCGTGCGGCCACAGCCTCATGTGCGTCGTCGCCGGCTACCAGCAGCGCCTCAGGGTGGCCAGCCGCCTGCATGTTGGCCACGGACTGGCGCTCGAAAGGTGCCAGCTCGCTCGTATCGGTCATAGCCAGCTCGCCGCAGTTGACAAAGACACGGTCAGTGCGTCTCATACCTGGCGGAAGTGACGGGACTGTTGCAGCCGCATCGCTCCCGTCACTGCCCAGGTCGCCGCCCGCCGCAATCTCGGCATTCCACGCTTGCCAGCCGGCCACTGCGTCCAGCGCCAGACTCTGGTATACTACCTCGCCGCCGTAGGCCGACCGCACAATCTTGTTGATGTCGGCAGACGCAGCGTCCGCGCCGCGCAGGTACGAGTACTGTGTCTCGTCGTATGGCTGTTGGTCAAACACTGTCACGCTGCTGTAGCCACGCTGCGCCAGGTGCAGCGCAGTGCTGAGGCCGAAGACGCCCGCGCCCACCACGATGATGGGGTCTGACTTGGCTGACATGCTGTATGTTGTCGGTAGCAGTAGTGGTGCAAACTCCAGGCGATGCAGTTTACGCAGGCGATGCAATCAATACAAAGAGTTACCGGCTGCGTTTGACTAGCGGAACTAAACTAGAACAATCCTGGCTCTCTGCCCTCCAGCTTCCACCTCGGATTCTTCCGAGACAGTGGGTCTAGTCGTATGATTTCGGTCGACCCTTCGTTGGCTTTGTTGCGTGTGTCCATCCGGCCACCTCCAGCATGGCCGCTATCGCGTGTCGCAGCACACAACCCGCAGCCCAGTGCAGTGCCATGTTGCCATAGGCGTCCATTTCGCAAGTCGTCTTCCCCGTCTGATGTCCACATCGGTGCCCTTCGGAGCAGATCCTATACAATCTCGGTCATCGTCCCTGCGCCCATCTGAGCATCCAAATCGCGCACCGAGTTGCGAGCATCTTGATCAATCCTGGATGTGTGTACCTCCAGCGCGCAGATGTGAAGCAAGGACGCAAGTATCATGAAAAGCACGCTGCGGTAAACAGTCTGGGCAACGAGAAGGCTTGGGTCACTGCCGCGCTAGAGCAGCAACGGCAGCATTGGCAGACGGTCGAAGTGCGCAGCCAAGTGCAACGGGGTGTAGTGTCCGCCTTTAAATTGGTGCGCGGCGTTTATGGTTGCCACATAGACGTCCGGATCGGCCGTCAGCAACTCGACCGTGGTCACACGCCATCGAAGACGGCTTTCCGGATGGCGGCGGCCCGCTCGTTGGTGGCACGATAAAAAGCGCTTCGGGCCTCGGTCGCCGGCCACGGTATCACTGGAAGGCCCATTTCGGCTGTGTACGTTGCCGTACCGGCCGCCTCGCGTGCCTTCTCCTCAGCAACAAAACGGTCGACGTGCTGTTGAAGCCCTCGTTTATTTGAGAGCTGGGTTTCGCCCGGCCACTGCGCCCTCAACGCGACGCCCACATGTGTTCCGACCATGACGGCGTGCAGGGGCCGTATGGCCATCGTACAGTTGAAAAAGGCATTCCAACTAGAGGAGTCGGCTTCTTCATCAAATGTCGTCAAGCGTGGACACGGCGGGCACGACCAGTCATGATATCTGTTGTCGATTCTGCGCCGGGTGTTTACAGAAGAGCCAACAGACGGGACGCATTTCCATGCAGCGCCTCGACGGCCAACGCTTTCAGATACGTTGAAGGGAGCTCAGGCTGTCGTCTCACCCTCCACGATGTCATGGTCCATGGCGCCTGTCAGGCCAGTGCCATCGACACACGCTGTGTTTGCAAAGAGACCTCGGTGAGCATCACGCCGGCCTCTTTAACCAGAACACGCACCAAGGCTGCGTCCATACTGGCGCCGGCATCAAACGGTACCTAGGTGTGCACCGACGCGCTACCCAGGCCTCCGGGCTGTTCGACCGTACGCACGATGCCGTCCTCGTGGCCCCACATTAGCTTCGTCCTGGAGAGCCGCGGGTTGGCGTAATGCACAAGAAGGAGCCGCGAGATGCCACCCATTCTGCCTATTCGTCGGCTTTGATTCAGCCCTCAAGAGAACAGTGGCCATTGGCGGAGAGGGTCGTCCGGTGCAAAAACGACGCCACGATCAGCAGTGCCCTGTACCCGAACCGGTCCGGGCTTTAACGTCCACCTCGGGCATCCTCATCAACAGGAGGTGCACCGTGTCGACCTGCGGGCACTTGCAAGCCGTGATAAGGGGCGTGCTCCAGATACGCTCGTAGGGATTGTCGTCAGTGGCTTCGCCCTTTCAAACAATCGCTGCAGCATCTCAAATTCTGTGGCCGACAGCGCATCACGGAAGAACAGCGATAAACGGAACATCGGGGAACTAGACAGGGCTGGTACTTTTGGGCGGTTTACACAACTGTGACTGGAATGAAATATGTGGTTAGGAAAACGAAGAGATAAAGTGCCAAAAAGATGTGCCTTCAGTAAAAACCGCTAAACACGAGGTGGCAAGTAAGACAGGAGATAAAATGCAATGGAAACTGGGAAACGACAACTGAGCAAAAGAGAGGGGAACGAAAGATAGACAGGGCACATAACAACCAGCTTCGGCATCTAAGCCTCTTCCTTGACGGTGATAGTCACTACGGTCGTCTTGCTGGGCGTGCCGGGCGTGTTGGGCATAGCTTGTTCCGCAGCCACTTCCTGGTTGAGGTTACTACCGATACTGCCCGAGGTCCAAACACGGAAGTGCTTGCCATAGAAGTAGAACAGAGGGATGAGGCTGAGCATGATAAAGAGGACGCCGACGTAGACACCAAATACAAGCAAGTAGCCGCGCTCATGCACCCACGAGCTAGCGTGAGACGAAAAGCTGAAGCTGATCAACGTCCGCAACGTGTTGACATTGACAAGGACCGGTCTGTCACTGGCTGTTAGTGCCCTTAGTGTGTACACAGCAGTCCGGAATAGCAGTGGTGCATGGGCTGCAAGCTTACCCTGGCCACTGTGGGTAGCTCTCGATAATAAAAGTCTTCAGGACGGTTGCTACCGTCAAGCTGCCAACCATCAGCAGGGAATTCCCGGACAGGGTGGCGGCAATGTGCCAGTGGAACTGCACGGCGCAGCCGAAGATAATACAACCGCTCATGGACGCGAGAAGCGGGACAAGCAGATTGGGCAGCTGAAACTCGGGCTCGCGGTCTGTCCGGCCGCGCATGCGGGAGATTTTTAACGTGAGTTTGTCGGCGAGCGGGCCGCCGCAGACATAGATAATGCCGGACGTGAAGAGGCCGATCAGCATAGTCAGACCGCTTAGTTCGTAGCGGATGCTATTGTCCGTCATTGTCAGCATAAGGGCTACGTTTTCCCCCCTTAAGACCATTTCTGCTATTCGCAAAACCTACCCAGCCGCCAGCAGTGCAAACGAAATCGTCTGGCCAATAGACTGCAAGATGATGAAAAAAACGGCGTCGATACAAATGACGAGAAGCATCGCCGGGAAATACGTCGTTTGGATTGCCCGGAACATCTCAATGAACGCCTCCTTCCACTGGAAGCCGTGGTTGAACATAGCAATGTCGTCGCGGATGGTGCGTTTCCCATACTTTCTATAGTTGAGTTTGGTCCTGATCTTGCCAGGCTCAATGGGCCATATCTGGTGGCCGTCTAGGGGAGACTGTTAGAAGGTTGTTTTCTCAAGAGTCTGGGAACGGAAGAGCGTGAAGAGGGGGGGGGGGGGGTGGGGGGCGCACTCAACTGCTGTTTTGACCGGATGACACGGGTCTCGGGCACAAAAACAATCAAAAGGATCCAGGCCAAGACACCGCCCGAAGATGTGATGATGTAAATCCAGCGCCACGAATTATTGACCGCAATGTACGGGCTCAGTACACCAAAAACAGCCATCAGGGGGCCCTGGCAGGCCATGATTGCGGCAATGGCTCGGTTGCGCTGGTGAATGAAAACCATGTCCTGCATGACGAGGGGCAGCAGCGCCTCAACGGTTGCAGACCCCAGCCCGTGGATCACACGGGCTCCCAGGTGCTCTTTTAGAGATGTACTGTTAGCGGCCAGAAACCCGCCAATCCACGAGAACATGGCAGTCACAAGCAGAACCGGACGGCGGCCGATGGCCAGGGACAATGGAACCAGCAAGAAGCTCGCAGCGCAGTTGGTCAAGGGGGGCAAAGTCGAGAGAAGCGTCACCTCATACAGGCTGACAGGCTTCACTCCGGGTGGTATGAGCGCCATGGGACTGGGGTTTCCCTTCATGTTGGCATGCTTCAGGATCGGCCGTGGGTCAACATTGGAATACTCGAGCAGGAACACCGGAAGAAGGCCGCCGACCATAAAGTCGGCGCACATGGAGAGACTGCCAACTGGGTAACTGTCAGAATCAGAGGTACCTCATTCTTAGAACATCGTCGTTCTCAGGCCTCGTTAGCTTACAGAAGCACAGGGAGCCAATGGCGGCGTACTTTCGCCAGTTAGACAGGTTGAGGGGGTCTAAGAAGCTCCATCTTGCATCAGCATGATACCTGTTTTTTTATCTCTTCTTTTTCCTATCCTCGTGCTATTTTTTGTTCCATTGCACTACTGCTGACCTTTTGGGTCAGGAGAGGGTGTCTAAATTGGCTGTCAGGCCTAGATGCTTCGCAGATAAGGAAAAGCTTGTTAGCAATGTACTCACAGGGATTAATCGGATATTTCCATCGGCATCGTAGATGTTGGTGCTTCCGATGACCTCCAGAGGGTATTCGTCCTCGTACAAGATAGCTGACGTGGCCATGGGACTCGACGGGTGCTTGTCGGTCGAAACATGGTCAGAGGGCTCTCTAAATCTCTCTGTAACTGTCTTCTTGTTACTTCTGTGGTCGCACGGTTCCGCATCCAGGGCTACAGTCCATCCCGAAGGGATCTCCTGCACGACATGGGGATTGGAGGGGGCCATATCTAAGTTATGTTAATGACCGCTGTGCAGCGAGAAAGGTGAAACAAAAGATTCTTGCGATACAAGCCTCTAAGTAGCCCTGCTTGGATATCTGACATAAAGCAAGAGGAATTCAAGAGGTTTCAAAATCTTTCTCGCTGGCATGCACTTATATATATAGACACATATCGTCTTCGGTTTATGGACCACTTTGTGCTTGTAGAAACAGCCCAATGACTACACGTGCGGGAGTGCATTTGGCAACTCCGTGTCTATCTCCGTCCGTATAAATGACAGTTCGTTCAGATAAAGTGTTGAGAGTGATCAGATTCAAACGCAGTGAAGATAGAATCCTGAGAGGTCTTTTCCTCTGGGCCAGCTTCGGTTTTCAATTCCAGAAACCCTGGAGAGTAGCATACTAGGGTCAGGAGGCATCCCCTGTGTTTCTATGCAGGTCGACAGATAATGCCATGCCATGAAAAAAACGACAATCTGGGAGTATAGACGAGGGTGGTGGGCATTCCATCTTGAATCTGCCTACGACAGAAGAGATAAAAAGGATAAGCTCATTCTGACGGGGACGGCTAGGTAACTATCCTGTGCCGTGCCTTTCTTGGAGACACTCTCTGGATACCGCACCCCCGTGTATCCTCTTTATTTCCAGCGGTCCCCACTTCCCACATCGTCTTCTCGAAGCAAATAGACTGCTAATGAGGAGGAAGCAAATTTGACAAGGCAGAAGCTCACGGTGTCTGTCCATAGATACAAAATGTGACAAGAATGGAACCGCCGAGACACCTAGGGATGAAGCAGAATCGGGCTGGACAGAAGACTAATGCTGTGCAGTTAGTGACTTTTGCTCTCCAACCTCTCTGCAATCATTTCGTCGGCACCCCTTCTGCCGGGGTGGCAGTTTATTTTGATGTTAACGGTCCATTCTCGGAGAGTTTGCTACGCAGAGGATGGCTGAAGGGGGACTCTTCCGGCCATTATAGGCTCTTTGGTTGCACATATGAGCCGTAAGAACCTAAGTAGGTGGCACGTTGAATAGCCGATATGGAAGCGTCATCATTTTGGCCCTATTTGGATTGAAATCCGCCATTTGTGCTACGTCCGCAGCTTCTCTCAACTGCCGTCATAGCACTCGGGAAGAAGAGCAAGGAATGACTACACTGAAACACTCTTGCGGACCATAGCAGCACATAGCCTCCGATGGATAGAGTGTGCAGAGATGGGAGGATTGTTGGAGGAGGGGAGTTGTTTAAAGACGGCAAGAAAAAACGAGGGATACAGAGACATGAATTGCAGCATGGCAGAACAAACAAATCGGTAGATGGCATGAAAAGAGAATAGCCAGAGGCAATAGTGTAGGTCGCGGGTTCTGCTTATAATAGCCGGCAAATGGGAGGGGAGAAGGGGGAGGGGAGAGATGTGGATTTGAGAGCTTCAAAGCTGGCTCGAGGCGAGAGAAAATTCCCAGCTGCCAGTCTTTTAATCGGACATGAGATCCAGTGCAATATTTCTTATCATAACTGCTGTCACTGTACTTCAGCCAAGCTAAATACCGCTCGCCTTATCACGAGATGTGCGTCGTGAGGAAGCTGTAATGCGGGGTGAATGTCAAGATGCTACTAGTCGATAGACTCCAAGTGTACGGAGAAGTTAATATTACGTTGTATTATTTTGTACACGGTTTCTTTTCATATAGCCCCTATGAGCGCCCCGTCCTGCTGCACCTGTTTTTCAGCAAACTTGCATCCTGTGTCGTCCTTTGAATTTTGAACCTGGTTAAAAAAAATTCCCCAAAACTGTCGTGACTCGACAGAAATAGAAACATAAAACTACACTGCCGCAAAAAAACGCCTTAAAACGGCAGCAACATGTCATGAGATAACGGGGGTTTAAGCCGTTTTCACGTTCTTCTTCGCGTGTTTTTTGTGCGCGCCCGGAATTGTACGGACAGCTACGGCATAGTTCTCGCCGGTCTGAGAAACCGCATGAACAAGAACGTCCTCGCCGAACGGCCACTGGAAGAAGGAAGGAAGTAAGCGGTTAGCAAGGGTCTGCAACAAACCCCTCAAAACGTCCGGTGCCCTGGACGGGAGAGTACTCACGTCATCGGTGGGCTCAAAGTCCTTGCGCTCATCGTACTGCGCAAACTCGTAGCCGGTGTTCTTTAGAGACGCCTTAGCCGCAGCGATGGCGTCAGCGCGGCTTAGGAAACAGCCCTCAATCTCCGTCTTCTTGAACTTGCTGTCAGGGCCTTGGCCGTAGTCGACCTCTGTCTGCAGCACGTAGTGCAGATGGTGTGCGGGGCTACTGCTGTCCGGGAACGCGCTTAGGAGGATGGTGCCGTTAGGCCCGGCCGCGAACTCCTGGTCGTTGGGCGTCGTGTCGATGCCGACAGCAAACTCCTGGCCAGCCGGCGCCTTGGCATAGACAACAATGCCGTCGCCGTGGGTCCAGGGGTGTGTGCCATCCTGGATGTCATAGTCGAGAAAGTCCGACGGTTCGTAGCCGAGGCCCTCAAGGGCGGAGACAGAAAAGGCCTTAGCAGCGGCGAGCGTGGTGTGCGTGCCTAGCACGTGTACGCTGCGGGTGCCCCCCGGCACGCCGTCTTTTGCGTCGTAGACGGCCAGGGTGGTGTGGTATAGAAGTTCTGGAATGCCAGACATGGTGATTGGTAGATTGAAGGATTAAAGGATTAAAGGATTGAAGGATTGATGGATGATGGATGATGGATGATGGATGATGGTATATCGTATCGGGATGTTCGTCTTTGATAGTGTCGTCTTGGTTGCTAGAACGAGGCCAATGCATCCCCAGACACGGCAGTGCTATGTATTAAATAGACCTATGCAAGAGGGGCGGCCAGCTCATCGAGATCGAAGGTCTGGTGCGGAGCAGACATGGGGGGTGGGCAGAGATGTCGTCATCTCGCCGCTGGCCCTGTAATAGAGTCCGTATACTTCTGGCTCCTTCTGGCTCTGCGGCAATGTCGGATCATGCCTCTCGGGCGGTTTCAGTGTGTCATGATGATGTCTGGGGAGGCCCTTAGTGAGCGGCAGAGCTGTCCAGCCGCTCCCACCCGCAGTGGTGTGTGTCGATGTTCGGGGCCTAGGCTCCTTTCCGCCCATCACGCTATTTTAGGTGGCTCGCGGAGAGGGCAGTCGGACGATGCAGATGGGGCTGCGGGAGTGGCGTGTTGCTCGACCAAGCCAGCGCAGGAAATCCGGGAACGGTGTGGAGCCCCGCCTTTGTCAGCCGACGGGCCCAGGCCACACGTCACGCCCACACATCACGATCAGCCTCGTGCCACGAAAGGGCGAGAGTGAGGAAAGCAAGCCAAAGCAAAACGCGGACACACTGGAACAGGTGCTCCGGAATTACCACCGTTACATCGCAAAGTTTGCGCGTCGCTAGACCGGGGCGGAAAATGGATGGCACGGCCCCGCGCACCGTCTCCCACATACCTGGCCGAACAGTCGCCTCCGCCGGCAACGGCCTCTGCTCCCAACGTGCCGGCGCCCGCACAAGCTTCCGCGGCCTCACCTCGCCGACCATCTCCTCTTCGCGATGCTCATCCCTCCAACGACCTGCCCCCTGAATGCTCGCCAGCCCTTCAGTGTCCGCCGCCGCCTCCACCCCCACCTCCACACCCCCACCTCCACCTCCCCGATCCCCTTCGGTCGAACTCCTACATTCTGTAAGGAGAATCTGAGGCCACAAACTCTTCAAGCTCCTCGGACTCCTCCGCATTTCCATTCCATGCCAGTCCCTTGGCCTCATCAAGCTGTGGAAAGTTACCGGCCTTGCATACCCTCCGAAACGGCCCAAGCCTGGCTGCCACGCGTTGACACCTCCACCTCCTTTCACCTACCAGCACCCTTCCCTCGAGCCGCCCTAGGAAGCCGAATATAAGACGCGAGAGGCTCTCTTCCGTGCCACCAATTCAATGCATGGGCGGGGAGGCGAGGCTATGCGTTGGTCATCAAGTCGTCCAAGGTGACAACTGAGGGGAAGAAAACGGGTTTTGCTTGCGACCGCGGCAATTTCTGTGGATGGAGACGGGTGCCAACGCAGGCATTGTAGACGCCCGGCCAGCAAATCCGAACCAAAAAGATGGGGCGCCTCTTTTCTGTGATCGGGCGGCAGATTGCGCCGGGCAAGTGACTGCTGTACCACTGGCCGGACCGCGAATTCCTAGCCCACAACCACGGGCCGAGCGCAAGCCCTGCCGAGCACTCGGTGAACCGGGAAATTCCTGCCGCCGGGAGACGGGGCATCTTCCATCTCGTCTTCTGCGGTGCAGACCATAAGTTGACTGTGGATTTGGTGCGCAGGGCGCACAACATGTTTGCTGAAGACAAGCACATCCGCAGCGCAGCCAAGGGAGTCCCAACAGTTTCTGGTGAGTTGCATGACCGAGGCGCCAGAGGGTTGGATTGACGTAGGAGCCGCCTGCCAGCGCATGTCTAGATCGAAACAAGAATGCGCTCGATAAACGGGTCTGGCTGAGCTCGGCGGTGTAGAGGTCGCCGGTGCTGAGACTGCGAATGCACACGCTGGTGATGCAGAAAAGCACGGCGATGGCGACATGGGTTAGGCTGCTGCCGAGATGGGCGCAGTGAAGACACCTTAATTTGAGCACAGCTTAGGGCCAGTATGACGACTGCGCTCTATGTTCAAGTCACCTATGCTCCCATGGTTGCTCCTCGCCTTAAGCTGCAGTCGAATCTGTTCTAGTATTATCATACTAACATGATGAAACAATGGATTCAAAGAAATCAACGACATTCCATCCGTGCACCACATCATGCTTGATCATGCTGCTACCCGTGCAAGACGCTTTCCAGGCACTAGGGAGTATACAGCCACCAGCTGTGTGTGGCGGCCAGACGACACATATACTCCAGTTGGGGCAGCAGGTCTCGTCGGCAGTCTTTGCGGCCAGACTCTGCCGGCCCCCACCCCCCTCGATTACTCCTGCATCGGTACCTCATCCCAATGCACAAAGCCATCCATAGCGAAGTCATTGTCGTTGTGCTAGCTCACGGGGACCACCTCGTCGCAGACCACCTCCGCTACCTCTGCCGCTTGAGCCGGTGTCTGTTTCTGCGCTCAGAGCATGTAATATATGTGGCGGCGCATCCTGTAGCGGTGCGACGGGCTAGTTGCGAAAGGATTGCCCCTACCGAAGGCCGCTTTATCGCCTGTCTTTTCGTGTGCGTCTTGCTTTGGCTAACGGCAGCGGCGAAGAGGCCCGGTTACCGTGCCATCCCAGTCGCCGCATGTTTGCGATGCAGCCGAAGCTGTAGTCGACCAAGCAGTGGTTGGCAAAGGGGACATCCTTATAGACCCCTGCCCCCTGCCGGGCAGAATGCGGCCGCGGGCACATTCGCCGCAGTCGCCCGATGAAAGAGCTCCAGTTATGACTTGGTTCAGCTTGGTCATCTCGATCGCCGTCGGCGTCGGCGTCGGCGTCATCGCTGCCAATGGTGGCTGTGTCGCTATCTGTCTTGGTCCACTCATCGGCGCTCTCGTAGATCGTTTGGTAGCTCGCCCGCTCGGGTTGCCGTTCACTGTGTGCCTGGCCCCAGTTCCTAGAAACTTGCCCTGGGTGGAAGTAGTGTTGCCTTCCTGGTATAATCTGCTGTCTACCCAGGTAGCCACTGGACCGTGTTGGCATAGTGCGAGATGTAGGAGCCGACAGATGTGACGGGTGTAACGGGGGCGAAACCATTACATGATGTTCTGGGCGGCTATGTTGTTGCTGACGCCGGCCGTTTGCGTTGGGTGGCCCGTTCGCGCCGGTGTTTAAAGCTGCAGCTTCCTGGTTCCGTCGAGTCAGCGGCTGTGGCGATCTCAAGACAATGCGCCTGCCATTAACGTATCTGACGCGGCTCTCGATCCCGGTCTCATCGGCCGCGGCAAAGCTGTTGTACGGTGCGAGCCGCTGACTACTGTGGTTGCATGCTTGTGCCGAGCTAGGATGCTGTGGTGTCGGGTCGTTGGCCCGAACTAGCCCGGTCGGGATCCGCCCGGACGGGTACCTAGTCGCATAACTAGTTTGTATGTCCGTGTAGTTAAATGGTCGGCCACCTTGTGAAAAAAGGCTTTCAGATATTTGACCATTCGTATCGGTGCTCTGCTCAGCATTGGTTTGATGCCGCTGCCGGTTGTTTCCACTGTGCCCTCCAAGGCTGCCTTGCCCGTTCATGATGACCTTACGTAGCGAACTCGGCTAGATGAGATTCGGCCAGAGGCAATACCCCCCAGTTTCTGTTCCGAGCGCTCGCTACACGATCAGGGACCTGTCCGGTGTTTGCTCGATGGCCCGCATGGCATGGCTCTCGAGGGCAAGGGCACCATAGCTCCAAATCAGTAGCATCTCGTATCTATGGGCATTCCGATGAACGGTGTGCATAGGGAGTGACCAAGTCACAGGCCCCAAGTTGTGACAGTGATATGCTGGGCTGGCTTGCCCATTCACAACTGGTGTGTGTGTCGAGTCGCCTTGAACGCCGGTTCGCGGCCTATGACGAGGTACGCCGAGAATCATCCACGTACGCCATTGTGGTCAGTGGCAGCGCTTCATTTCAAATCATAACAAAGCCACCTGCGGTTAGTAGGCAAGTGGATTATGATGCAACACTTTTCAACACGAGTCGCGATGTACAGGGGGGGGGGGGGGGGGGGGGGGGCAGTGGGCGATTTAACTTGCAAAAGGCTTTTTGCTGCACCCCCGGCCCAAATAAAACAGCTTAAAAAAGGTAACA
>JADHKO010000334.1:0-20450 GCA_019925425.1 Ophiostoma pallidulum | reverse complement strand
ACGGACGGGGGGGGGGGGGAGGAGAGAAGACTCGGAACAGCCCCGTCTCTAGGGATCGCAAACGTGGTGGCGGGGAGGAAAGGAGGTCGTCGAGGAAGAAGAAAGAAGAAAACGAAAAGGAAGAGGAAGAGGGAGGGAAAGATGTAGGCTGGGCAAATGGCGGCCGAGGCACGAGACTGGTCGAGTGCGGGAGGGAGAAAGAGAGAGAGAAAGAGAGAGAGAGAGGAGAGACAGAGAGGGCGCCGGCTGGGTCGTCTGACCGACCAAGACAAGGACAAGAAGCTGAAATGGGCCTTCACCGCCGAAAGTCTGTGCAGAAAACAGGAAGTGATTATCGTCTGGTGCAAGAGGGCGCAAGGGAGAGAGGTGGTGTGGTTCCGCTCGAGGTGTCGTGGGAAAATAAGATTTCGGCGAGTGCTGCCAGTTGTCGGTCGCTCCATTAAAAGGCAGAAACGCAAAGAATGAGGCCCTTTCCCTTTCCAGGGTGGCGGGACGTCACTGGCGGAGGGGGCGGGCGAGGAAAGAGCGCTGCTCCCTACACCCACTACACCCAGGCTCCAGTTTTGCGCTGATTGTGCTCCGCGGGGTGCTTTGCCGCCGGCCAGAAAGACTAAAAAACGACACAGAAGCGTGCCCCTCCCACCTTGACAGCGCCCCATGCCAACTGCGGCGTAGCGTCGTCATAGACGCTCCATCTGCCACCACCTTTTCGCTAAACCGATGCCACGTGACGGGTCTCGCCCGCCCGCCCACCATATGCTTAGTGCGGTCGTTGGCCGTGTGTGGCTGGAGCTTTTTTTCGCAGTGGCTTTTCTCCCCGACGTCTCGCGACCAAACCATCAAGACTACAGCACACTCTCGAACTGCCCGGCGACGGCCTCCATTTCCGATCCCTCACCGCAGCCCGACCCCTCCGACGCGACCGCCGAGAGCCAATTGCGCCCGGCCACAGCCACCACCGTCTCACCCCCCCCCCCCCCCATCCGGCAGCCTCTCCAGTCCGGGAAGCCATGTCGCGCGCCTCGGGCCCGGTTGACCAGATGGTCAAGCTCATCGTCGGCGCTGGCAAGGCCACGCCGAGTCCCCCGGTCGGCCCGGCCCTCGGCAGCAAGGGCATCAAGTCGATGGACTTCTGCAAGGTACCTCGCAACCCCCAACGCTCTGCCAGCAGCTGTCCCCTGTGTGTTGCTGACCTTTCTCTTTCTGTCCCTTCTTCGCCTCGCCCCCTAGGAGTTCAACGCCCGCACTGCACACCTCGAACCGGGCACGCCACTACCCGTCCGTGTCATTGTCCACCCCGACCGCACATTCCACTTTGACGTCCGCACCCCCCACACATCCTGGCTCCTGCTGAACACGGCCGAGGTCCCCGAGAGCAAAGGCGGCAAGCGGCGCGGCGCCCACAAGCCGGGCCACGAGACGGTGGGCACCGTCAGCCTCAAGCACGTCTACGAGATTGCCAAGATCAAGCAGGGCGAGCAGCGGCTGTCGGGCAACTCGCTGCAGGGTCTGTGTCGGTCGATTATCTTCCAGGCCAAGTCGATGGGCATCGATGTCGTGGCATAAGGGTGAAGCGAAGGGGTGGGGGTTGGGAAGACGATTTGGATACGCAACGCCAACTGCCCATCTTGCCCCCCCCTCTCTCTCTCTCCCACCCTAGCCGGCCTGTTCTTTGTCCTTGCCCTCATTTGCTCTTTTCGCTTCGACTGTACATCTTTTTTATTTCAGTGGCTTTGGTTTGGCTGGTCTTGGCTGTACGATAATACCCCCCTCTTGTTTGATTTGGGGCGACGTGTAGCTGCGACATGAGCAGGACAATGCCGTCACAACATACCCGGAAAAGAAACGTCTCTCTTGGCATGGCTTTCCTCATGAAGCAGAAATGAAACTCTACAACAGATGAATAAATAAACAAAATACGATACTTACCACTCGTGTTCCACACGATGCAGGGGAGTTTGTAGAACAACCAACTGCGGAGAAGACGCAAGCACGCAACCAGGGGGCAAAATGCAAAGGCGAAAGGTTTCTGCTGGAACCCATCTTCTCGTTCTCGTTGTTATGTTTATATCACTGCTTTCTTCTGCTCCGTTTTTTTTGTATCTGCCGTGGTCATAAGGGCCGTCGCCGTCGCTCTCTTGTTATTGTCCGTCTTTGTCTCTGCCGTTATTTGGTTTCCAGGATGCTGAACAGAGCTTTGTCCTTTGAGCATTTCGTGTCCCATCGACACCCACGGCAGTTCTCTTGAGACAGCCCAGGAGCTGTCCCCTTCCTGTCCTTCCACAGACGATCTTTATCGTCGACACCTTGTGTATGTCTGGGGAGGCCTGTTTGTGTAGCGGCTATGGCATCTGTGCCCTTCGTCGTTCTTGCGCATGCCGCCGCTGTCCTTCCATTGCAGGCAGCTGAATCCCGGTCGACAGAGGGGGGGGGACACAACAGCCCGGCCGTCATGTTTGGCCATTGTGGGATCTTGTCTCCCATTTTGTTGTGAAGCATCTTCACGGTGGTCAAGGCATGAGAGACAACAGCTGTGCCCACATTCGCATTGTTTTTTGGTCTGACTGTCTTCTCTTCAGTTCTTTCTGCATGAGAAAAAATTGTAGGATATGCGTCTGTCTATATGAGATAAATGGAGAGACGGGGAAAAAAAGCTGCCACGGGAAAAAAATAAACCGGTGCTTCTTTCTATATCTCGCCTTCTGCTTCTTTTCTCTTTTCTCTCTCTTCGATTGTCGGAACGCCCCCTGCAATGCCGCCATTCTAGAAAACGGGTACCCACAGACTGAGTATCTAGATTGCTTGACGTGAAGGTGGACTTTACAGTTTCGCATGAATGATCTGCCCTTGTCATGCTCTCTGTGATTGGGGGTGTGGAACACTTCTCGCGGGGAAGGGGGGGGCGCCTTGATGCTCTATGCAATATATCTGCCTCCTGCGTTCGTGCAGCCTTCGACACAGCCCTGCCGTGTCCCTGCCTTATCCCTGCCCTCTTTGCTCTCTTCCCCATTTGTTGCACAGCCCTGTCGTCCCTGTCGTCGGTGCTTTGCTCACCTTTTCCTTTTCGTCGTCTCACGAATGTGCCAAGTAGGACCGGGGTGGCAGCCCGGAGCATTCCATTATGCTTCTCAAGCACCCCCCCTGCCCTGCTTTAACCGTGACTTCTAATCTCGGGCTTGGTCTTCTGTTCTTCTGTTCTTCTGCTCTTCTGTTCCACTGCTCCATCGCACCCTTTTGCTCCATGCGATGCGGTCACATCGCTTTTGCCGCCCGCGCATCACCGCGCGTATCTTCGATCTCGAAGCATGCCCTGATGTTTCAAAAGGAGAAGAAATAAGGGTCGCATTTTGATACTCCCCGTCGAGGGGCTGTTGCTCTTGTCCGGGTTTTGCAATTCCCGATCATTCGTGCATTCATGCAAAAGCTTGGGGAGGGGAGAAGACCAGCGAGATGCATATCCCATGTTTTTATCTTTGTTGTGCTCCAGGCACTTATCATCGGATTTGTCTCCGGGTAATATTGGCAAAAAAAAAAGAGTAACCTACAAGAATACAGAACACCATGATTATTGTTCAACTACCAAACCCTTCCCTCTCACTCTAGAAGAGAACGGAAGGGGTGGCAAAAATGCACAAAAAATATAGTACACGTCATGCACTTGTCATTCAGCTCCGATACGGGGAATCGAACCCCGAGCTCGACGGTGAGAGCGTCGGATGTTAACCATTACACCATATCGGATAGTATCTTGCTAGCGGGCAATTGATGCAAAGCCGGCGTGCCAATCGTCCACAAAAGGCCACTCTTTTTATTAGTCCACGACGTGGCCTTGGATACTGAGAGATGGGCACAGCAGCTGGCCACACCTTTACTTCCGGCCTTTGGCAGGCCATGCAGGAGACAGGACGGCACCCAAACAACAGAGATGCAGACGAGGCTTGTGCGTCGTGCGTATCGCAGCCCTCCCTATGCGCTGAAGGATGACGGCATTACACGATCCGTGCAGACGGAAAAGCAGAAGAGAGGAGGGGAAAGGAAACTCGGGAGAGAGGGATGGCCAAAACGCCCCCAAAAAGGGTAGGGTGCCTTGTGTTTTGCACGTGGGCGTTGATCTGCGTGCCAAAACCTGGGAAGAAAGCCCAGTCTGGTAACCGCCACAGAGGCCTCACCGCAGAGGCCTTTTACGCATGAGGGCAGCGAAGGGGCGGGGGGCAGTTGCCAAGCTGGTGGTGGTGGTGATGGTGGTGGTACTGGCAAGAAACTGGTTCTGTGATGCTGCGGAGGGCTGATGCGACGCTCTTTGATCCGAGCCATGAGCCTATTTTCTGTCCGACAATGGCATCACGCAACCATAGCTGTAGAACAAATCAGAGTGCCAAGTCCGAGTGCTGCGAGTTGGGCAGCGAGTGCATGACCGGTTGCATGCTTGCGTTTGCAGCGCGCCAGAAAGAGAAAGGCAAACGGCTGACAAGGCAAGATCAACGCCGTAGTAACATCATGCCAAAAGTATCTTGTCTTACTCGTACAGCTGGAGCAGAATGCGCTTTGCCAGGATGAACAACGCATGGCGACCTAGTTTGGACCGACTGTGGACGAACCAGGACTGGGTTGTGTGCCCGGCGCGTCTTCCTCCCTCGTTGCCTACTATCTTACATTGCTGCATTGCACAGAGAGAGGGGTGACAGCTGCGAAATACGTCGACAAGACGTCGGAGCGTATCTTGTATGGCTGTGCCGTTTCCCCGAGCAGCCTGCCGTGCCTCCACGCACAGCTGCTGTGCCCAACTTGTGTGCGTTTTGCGTTTGTTCTCCGGAGGATGTCTCCCTCCTCGCCTCTCCCATCCATCCATTCTGCTGGGTCTGCTCCCGCCTCCTATTTTTCTTGGTGGAGAGACTGGCACGGCCATCTTTTCGGCCAGTCCTGTTTGCGTGGCGCGCTGCGCGGCGCGCTTGCCGTGCCCATGGGCGAGCGCGCGATCGTGAAGGTCATGTCTCGGAACATCTCTGCCCAGGCCGGGCTGGACAATATTTCTCTTCTTTCTTTCGAAAAGGGAAGAATGCTTCCATGGAAGCTTCTAAACAGGGAGGACCGTTGGAGGGCCCTACTCCGTAGAGGTGCCTGGGACGTGTCTTACTTTTCATCACCGGAGGGGCTGTGGCACAATCACCAACGCGTCTGAACCGCCTGAGCCAACTGGAACACACTTGTCTCAACTGCTACGGAGCACGAGTCGATGGGGGACAGGGCGTGGACGCTATCCTACGGGGAGAGCAGATCCCCGCGCTTCGTGTTATTCGCAGCGACGCTACGATGGACGGAGACGCGGGACGGCGAGCACAGCCGGCTCGAACAGATGGAAAAGGGGCCGCCAGCACAACGGCAGTGTCCGCCTTGCCATTTCGTTATGGAGTAAGGGAGAGTACGTACATATACTCGTATGTATTCGTATCCAACGAAGTATCAACCCTGTACAAGTACTCCGTACTCCTGGAGTGATACCCCAAGATCATGAGATGAGATACCATCTGATCCGAAGCACGTCGTCGTTTCGATCTTGCGCATAAGCACATTGCGCCGCCTTGTGTAGACTGTGTAGTGCAAGTTGCTTATCTTGGAAGAACCGTACATCTCAGAAACAAAACCAGAAACAAAACAACACGGAAAGAAGAAGAAAAACAACAACAAAAACAACAACAAAAACACGCAATACGTGCATACACACAGCACAGCACAAGAATAGGACAGTGAGTACTTGTCCGGGGTACTCACCGGATACGCTGAACAGAGTGGATTCCCTCTAATAAAACAGAGTATCATCGTGGTCAGAGTCTTGTCTTGTTTCGTTTCAGGAGGGGAAAAGGAGAGAAAAGAGCGTCTCTTTTCTGTTGGACGCCCTCGTATCTCTTGTACCTGTACTCTGTAAAAACAGAAAGAAAGAGAGGCAAGAACAAAACCTAATTTCCGAGGAGCCAATAAAAGTGTCGCCCGCGCCCCTCCGGGGAACCACAAGTCATTTCGTTTTTGGCGTGTCAGTGGCAGCCGCAGGGGGGCCCCTGCTCCTTTGTCGTAAGCATTAGACCTTGACCCCCCGGTCAGCAAAAACCCAAAGCATGGCCTGGCCTTACGATAGACTGCATGGGCTTCAGTATGCCGGCATTGTTCCAACGAGAGAGATGTAACGAGTACGACTACAGAGTGCATACGGCACACTCGTACGGAAGATGTACGTCGTACGAGGGAAACCTGTAACAGCTACACATGAGCTGCGCCGTGAACCAGGGCCATTGGCGTGGAGGAAGATGCAAAAGTAGAGGGTGAGAGCGAGAGTAGATATCCTACAAGTAGAGTAAACAAGGTGAGAGAGCCCTTTCTGTTGGGGGACAGATACACCGCAACCCATAACAAGATTCCATCCCACTGACTATGGAGTGTGGGCGCACCCGAGCTCACAGGTATGGACTGCCGGCCATCCGGGGTCCCATGAAGAGAATGCTTGCCAATGGTCGCCGTCATCGCTGTTGATGCTGTGGTCCTTTTGGACGCCAGCAGACAGCGATCTGTTGTTGTGCTGCTGCAGGCCTCTGCGGCGCGGCAACCTGGTTTGCGCGCGGCCCAGCTTCTCCGCATCCTTGCTTTTGCTTTCCTTTGCTCTGCCCAGGCCCAAGGGACCTCACCTATGTTGTTGGCAGTTGTTGGGACGGGAGCTGCGCAGTATCACGACATACCGAAGAGTGCACAACCCCGGCCTGCGTGCACCAGTGGACAAGGCGCAACCGCAATGTTCGCGTCCCAGCATACGTCGCAGTACGGGTACCCCGTTTGCCCGTCGCGCTCTTGGTGCATCGGCGGAGCACGTCGAAATAATACGTCGTACTCCGCATGCGCAGAAGCGAGCTTCTCATATCGTGGACTTCAGGGCGCTGGGGAGGCCGCTTATTTCAGCCAGCGCCGCGCTATTAGCTCCAAGTGCCTGCTAAGTCGTTCCTGGCGCGGCTTCCCACTTTTCCCAACAGAGCTAGCATCCAATACGCTGCCGAGGCGTCGGACCCATGCAGGTATCGTTGCAAGATATCTTCGCCAGGGACCAGGGGGGCTGGCAATGTTGGGCGTCCGCTGCTGCTGCCGCGCCCACCACTCCCACCTCTCCTATTCAGACCCTCGCTCGCGCCTTCCCTCAGACTGCTCGCTTGCCCTCCCGCTCTTTCCTTCTAGCCCTTCTATCTTGCCCGACTGCTCTTTCCCTCCCAAAACAGCCCCAATTAATACGGGGCGTGTTTTGCTGGTGGCCCCCCCCTTCAGGCCCTCTGAGATTATCGTGCCCTCTCATTTCGTCTCCTTTTCCCGTCGTTCCCAATTTTCTCTTCCCTCTTCCCACCTCTTCCTCCTTGCGGTGGTGCCCCATTTCAGACGTCTTTGCCGCCCGTCTCTTAATATCTGCTTTTGCTTCTTTTTCAGTGTCGTTCCTGTCTTTCCCACCCCCTTCTGCTGCATTCTCCAGCACGGCAGAGACGAGGAAGAGGCAACGCCCTCCAGAAAAGGACACAATTTCTCTCGTTGAAAGTCCCAATAGTCTGCCTCGACGACCACAGCGGCGCGCACCAAGTCTGCAGCAGTCCCAGCCTCTCCTTTTCTGCCGTCTTCTGTCCCGGTGCCGTCGCCTTTCCTCAGCCGTGTGCGTTCACGCCCTCTTCGAGAGTCTCGACGCGTTGGTAGACGCCACGACTCGTCGATCCCGCGACACGAAGGAAACAACAAAAGCAGACTCCCGCCAGAAGGAAACGATGCCAGTTTCGTCGCTGTAAGCATCTTTTCGACCTGGGTTTCTTCGGATTTGAGCCGCAATTCCCTCTGGAGCGACCTGCCCACTGCACAGGCCTTTTCAAGCACCGGACGACGCGTTCCTATCACCGGAACGGCCTTGGACAGATCTCGAAGTCGAGCCTCGAGTCTGGTGCTCTTCAAATCGCGTCGCCATGACAGACTGCATTTCTCTGCAGGGCTCAACGAGATGCCCGGCGTTTCAGTCCTCCTCCATTTCGCCATCGGCGGCGGAGGGACAATAGTGCGTCACTGATGACTTCCATGGACCCCCGGTTTATGCCTCCCTGATGTTGTGGCTCAGCGACTGACCTTGATTGATAGCGACTTCTTGAAGTACGTCTCTGACAGAGCCACTTTCGACTCGGAACTGGCTTCATACGTCCAGACCACGTTTATACAAGAACAGTACGGCAACACCTATTTTTTTTTTGGCCTCCCTGCTTGTTGCTTTGTTGCTCCAGCCTTTTATTCACATGCGCTGACATCAACCCTCCAGATTCCAAGCACGCATAGGATGTCAAGGCATTGATCTTGCAAACACGAGCAGCATTTACCCGCGCTACCTGACAAGTACCATCTGCAGCGCCATTGTCCAATCGTCCATTTCGGCTTGCCAATTGTCGTCTGCCGACTCCAAACCCCTGTGCGCCGATACATGCGCCGAATTCGCAGAGAGCGAGCTGTACATCGTCAACGACAGTGATCTCTGCTCCAACGCAAGCTCAGATGCCGTCAAGCTGATAAGATCCGACTTCGTCACCTGCTCGTCCCCTGACAATTCCCTTTCCAGCGAATGCATCGACGGTAGCACAAATGAGTCCGAGAACTGCGGCTATGGAAACAGCACCATTGGCCTCTGCTCGTACTGTTCTTCTGGCGGCATCAACTCGACGGATACGTGCTGCTACAACTCGAAAGCTGAAACCCGATGCGTTGGCGTTGTTTTGCCAACCATCACAACCACTATGACGTTCTCGACGACGCCTTCTCCTACATCGTCCGCCAACTCGACGGTTACGGGAACAGACAACACCGACACCCACAGCGGCCTATCAGGTGGCGCCATTGCTGGCATTGTCATCGGGTCTCTCGCTGGAGTCGCACTGCTTGCCGGCTTGATTTATCTGGCCATCTTGGCTCTTCGGAGGAGGCGCCCTGGTACTCAAGACGGCAGTATTTTCAATCAGCCCTCACCAGCAAGAAGGGGTGCACAGATGTCACAAACTGCGGTATCTTCGTCACACGGCAGCCAGCCTTTCGAAGTCCTGCCCGGTGGTCGCATTGCTCGCATGTCGGCCCTGGAAGGCCCTCACGATTCTGGTGACTCGCCAACCCCACCAGGCCGGGGAGCTTCTGCGGGTGTTGTTGCCGCCGGCGCTGTTGCAGGCTATGCTGTTGGAAGCGCCAGCAGAAGACGAGGTGACGACCATTCGTCATCCGACGGCTATAATGACAGTCCCGACTCAGAGAACAGAACCGGTATTCTTCGCCCACCACCGACGACGATGCGGAGGAACGGCTCCCTCTCCAGCGGATCCGTTCTGGCCGGGGAGGACCCCCAGTCACCATCCAGCGCCGGTGGCATGTCCTCACCACAGGCCATTACCAGCCAGCAGTCTGAACAACTTCCTTTTTTCAAGGACTACTACTCCCAGGACGATATTCACCCAGGCGACCGCGTCGCCGTTCTGTGGGCGTACCAGCCTCGCGCGGCAGACGAGTTTACTCTAGAGCGCGGGGATATGCTAAAGGTTGTTGGCATCTGGGACGACGGCTGGGCGACTGGTGTCATGATGGACGAGCACGCCGACGAATGGGAGGCAAGACGACAAGCCCAGAGGGACAGCGGTGTCTCTAATACATCCGGCCGCGGCCGTGACATCTCTCCTGCTGTTAGCGGTGAGATCAAGGCGTTCCCTCTTGTGTGCGTTTGCCTGCCAGAACACTGGAGGAAGACGATCGAAGGCGACAGCTCGACCGAGACGGCCTCAAGTGCACAGCCCGGCCTGCACGGGCTATGAAACCCACCCTAATGGGCTGGGGATCTGCCAGCCGCACGTCCGTTGCGTCTTAAATAATGTCTTATGAAACGACTTCTGCCATTCCGTTTTGATCTCCACCAGCTTTTGGAGTTTGGCGTCCGCCCCCCCTCGCATACTTCAGACTTGCTCCTTTTTTCTTTTGTCGTTGCTCGTGGTGGTTTCCGCCCCTTTTCTGGTAATATCCTCTTTTTCGTCTGGTCTTGAGAAGCTTGCATTTTCGCCGTGCACACTCAGACCGCAGGATTCATCCTCTTCAACTACGCAGCGATTTGATTTGTTTTCCTCTTCACGACTCTCCTTCAACTATTTAGCTCCTTACCTTTGTCCTTTCTCTTCTTTCTTCCAAGCTTAACAGCTACGGCGTACTGAGACCAGCCGAAGCTTCCACTCTCATTGCGAACTTTTTTTTCCTTTTCCATCCTGAACCTTTTACTTCTGCATCCTAGCTACGACAACAGCTTAATGTCTACTTCTCGATAGCATTTTCGCCCATAATTCTTCTGAACTGCTCAGGCCAACCGACACCTCGTTCAACCCGCGAATCTTTTCTTCTGCTTTGACGAACTATGGGGGGCCGGGACGAACAAATCACAGCCTGCTACTCCCAGGGTCGAGGCGGCGAGATTTCATTCCTGAGGTGGATCGCTCTTTGGTATCTAGTTTTATTTTCAAACATCTTCCCCCATTATACCCAGCCCCTCCATAGCACGAGATAAATGGTGATGTCTGCTTGGGATGTATGGGCTTCTTTTTTTTTCTGTCCTCAGTTTCGCAGTGATTGTTTTGTTTGCCATCCTGCAAGTTCTGTCGCTTACATTGTCGTCGTTTTACAGCCGGGACGAAGGGAATGCGGGGAGAAGGGGTGCCGCTGTGTTGATTGTGGAAAAGAGCAGGTAGATGCTGCTGTAGGTAGAATGTGGGAGGAGATAATAAAACCAACTGACATTTGTATTCTTCGGTGATGTTTTCTTTCCGTCCAGCCCTGCCTGCAAGGAGAGGCCACCCATGTCCATCACTTGGAGAGCGTCCTGGGTTATGGTCCTTTGAGCTGCATTAATGCCCAGGTACGTTGTTCTTTTCTTTCTTGTTTCAAACGTTGATTATATTTCCTCCTGCCACGGTTTGTTCCTGGCTCTCGTGTTGTTCCGTTTCTCTCGCCCTCCATTCTTGACCGGTTTTGTCTGCCCCCCAACCCTCCGGAGCTCGCTTTTGAAGGAATCGGGACAACAAGCAGCTACAACAGCAGCAACAGCGCCACCGAACACCAGTGCGCTGGTTTCTAGAGGGGGGTATAAATTTCCTATTCTGCAGACACGCCTTGTCCCTCTTCATCTGTCTCTCCGGGGAGAAAAGAGACTCACGGCGAACGCCCTGCCTCCTTTGACGGCCCCGACAACCCAAACAGCGTCGCCATAAAGCTCTTTGTCCGCCGCGCGCGCCGGCTCGGATGGCGGCTCATGGTGGCGGACACCGGGCTCCCCACGGTCGCCGCCGCCGCTGCTGCTGCCGTGATGTTTGGCGGCGCCGCTGGATCTGGCGCTGGCGGTGCCACCTCGGCTAGCATGCCGTCCTGGGCACGGTCGGCGTGTTTCCCGTTGCCATGCTTGTTTGCGACTCTTTCGCCAAAGCCCCCCCTTTCGCCGCCGCCGCCGCCCGGCAGCAGAACCTGCAGACCCCGCAGACCCTGCAGACCCTGCAGACCCTCCTTCGGCGACCGCTCTGGAATGGCGGGCAACTGCGACGACGGCACGGCGGGCGGGCGCTGCTCTTCAACCGTATTGGGTGGTGGCGGTGTCGGATCAGGTGGCAATAACGGCGATGGAGTCCGGAAGCTGGAGAGGCTCTGGTGTTTATATATAAACAGGTTGTCCGTCAGCAACCAGAAGTATGCAACCAATTTCCGCGTGTGTGTACGGGCTGCTTTTGGGGCGGGTGTTGCTTTTCTTGTCTCGTTCTTTTTTTCTTTCTTTCAAGCCCCCCCCCCCAAAAAAAAACAAATCATCTCACCTTGACGCTCAGTTTCCGGGCTGCCTTGTACTTGCGGCTGCCCAAGCCTCGGGTGAAACTCTGGATGGTGGCGTTGTCGACCACTCCCGCAGGTGACTGGCTGCTGCTACCGTTCATGCCATTGCTGTTGCTTCCGCTGCTGCCGCTGCTGCTGTTACCGTTGTCGTTGTTGCTGGTGCCCAGATTCAGCACAGCAGGAGGAGCTGCCACGTTACCCCCACCCCTAACCAGCTCGTCGACGTGCCCAGTGGTCGTCTTCCCGCCGTAGGCCAGGTTGGCCTCCGGAATGGCAACAAAGCGCAGGTGGCCCCTGGCGGCGGGGACGCCGAGCGTCTCCTCCATGTGCCTCTGGATGAGGGCGGCGTTGCGTTTGTTGGTGGTGGGCTGCAGCTGCGATGGCAGGGCAAAGACGGCCATGACGTACGCCGGGTCAAAGGACCCGCCAAAGCACAGGCACGCGTTGTGCTGCAGCGTGACGACGACCGACGACAGCGGGCGGCGGTACCGCACGGCCAGGTGTGCCGACAGCTCGGTGATGACGGTGAACTCGTCGCCGACCAGCACGTTTGTGCGCACCTCGGCGAGCACGGGGGCCTCGCTGCGGACGCGCTCCTTGGCGGGGCTTGTGTCGGCGTCGCGGGCGGAGAAGGCGTCCTCAAAGTACTGGCTGCGCCTGCGGGCGAGGGCGTCGCCGGACGGATCGTGGTGCGTCTGGCTGTTGTTGTTGCTGCTGCCGCTGCCGCTTCCGCCTCGCGCTCCTCCCCGGCGGCTGTTGGCTGCCTCACCCATCAGCAACGACCTCCGCCGCGGCCGGAGGATGGGCGGGTCGCCTGGTGGAGCGCGGACAATGTCCCGCAAGAGATGATGGTCGCCTTTGACGAGGAGCGGCGTGGGTGTGCGTGCGAGCTGTGCGGCCCGCTGGGAGAAGGCAAGGCCGGCGGCGGCGGCGGTGGTGGTGTTGTTGTTGTTGTTGTTGTTGTTGTTGTTGTTCTTGGTGGCGTCAGCGATCTCGACAACGTTTTCACCGGCCCTGACCTGGTTCTGCCCGACCTGCTTTCCGTGAGTGGCCCCCCCGCAGTCACCGCGGTCTCTGTTTTCCTTGTCCTTTCTGCCCTCTGCCTTGTTGTTGGCCGTCCGCTTGCCGGATGTCTTGATGGGTGACAGCGGCCGATTCCGCTGCGCCTGCTCGATGTCCGTTGCAGTGGCCATTTGTCGAGGGCCACGCCGGCTGCTGCTGCGACGTTGACAGGGGGTGCTGAGATTTTTCTTTTTGTCTCTACACGCGTCTGTATTTCGTAACAGCCCAAGTCCTTCCGACCTTCACACAATGGCGGACGAGGGAGGGAGGCTGTTTGTGGTGCTTGTGTCCCGTTTGTCCTCGACGAACAGCGCGTATCGAAGGAGAGCAGGGAAGAAAGAAAAGAGTGAGAGATGCAAGGGCCTGTAACTGGCAATGGACAACAGAGGATAAAACAGGAGCATCTGCCTGCTCTGAAAAACAAAAGCAAAACAAAAACGCTCCGATTCGGCTTGATGAAGTCTTTTTTTTGGTTTCGTCTTCTTCCGTCCTATTTCGGATTGCCCATCCAAGACACTCTCTCTAACATCGACCCTCTTTTTCGGTAAGAAGGGAAAAATGCCAGAAATAAGGTCGGGGAAAAGGGCGAAGCAAGAGAGACAAGAGTGTGCAAAGCAGTCCGAGCCCGGACCGAGAGGGGGTCAAGAAGGATGCTGTTGATGCGTCGCTCGGCCGATGACAATCTGAGGGAACCGAGAGACGAGAGGCAAGAGGCCCGCCGAGAGGGCCTTGAATACTGGCAAAAGAGGAAGGCGCGGAGGGCAACGGGCAAACGTGGTTGCCTGTTTTTATTTGTTTGACAGGTCTGGGTACACAAGAGGAAGGGCTGACAGGTGGGAGTTGCCTGCCCTTGCTGGACGGGCACAGTTGTGGCAGGAAGGAGCCGCCCTCCCCCTCCAGCTCCTCTGCCTCCTCCAATTTGTTTCTTTTCTCTTTCTTCTTTCCTTTTCTTTCTCCTTCTTCCTCTTCCTCTGTTTCTTGTGAGACGATGCCAACGAAGGTGGATAGACGCAATATCAGGCTCCGCGAACAGAGTGGTGTCACAAGGACGTTGCCTATCGCAGGTCAGGACGGGATCTCCTCCCCTAAAAAAGAAAAAAAAGAAAAGAAGAAGAAACCAGCCACTCCCGTCAGATATTGCTCCTCTTTCTACACGACGCCGACCTCCTGGGATGCCGGCAGAGCCCTCTTGTCCCCTTTCTCGTGACCCGCTTCGCCTCGTCCCGCCCCCTTGCATGGTCTTTCGGCGCGGAAAAGCGCAGCGTGTCTCTCGTTATCTCTCATTTCGTCTCATTAACCTCTCATGCTTTCCCATCAGCGCCGACCATGTGTAACCGCATCCCACGGCAAAGCGAAACACGGAGCAGGGAGGATTACCCGAGTGGGGGGAGGAGAAAAAAGCTGAAAAACTGGGAGAATAGTAAGAGAGAGGGAGTTCCAGATATGTTGGCTGCGTGGCCGTCCGACAGGCTCAATAGCCCCCTTTTCTGTGCAGATTTAAAGGTCGAAAAGAAGGGGGAAGAGGGGAGAAGGAGGAAAGAAAAGCAGAAGGACCACAGGCCGACACAATTGTGAGGCTGGATGTCTCTCTTTCTCCTCCCCCTTGCCTGGAGCTTCTGGCCGGGTGGACGTGTCCGCTGCGGCACTATGGCAACAAGGCCGAAATAAACCGGGCGGGAGAGGATGCGAGTCGGTCGATCCGCCAAAGGAGCTGAGCGGAGGACTGTTGTGTTGGAGCCACAGATGTCATGCATGGCCATCCCGGCACCTCTGCCGTCAGCAAACCGCGTCACACCGACGCTGGGCAGGTTGCCCGGGCTGCAACACTGCTCTATCTGATACGGATGCTGACGTGGTTGGCTCCTCTTCCCAAGGGAGGCTGCATAATTATACCGGGATTTCACGGCCGTGTGGTTTCTTTGACCCTCTGGGCGTAAAGAGGAGACGGAAAAGAAGAAAAAAGAGAAAAAATGAAAAGAAGAAAAGAAGAAAGCAAGAATACAAGCAAACTTCATTTCTCTCGTGAGACTATGGAACCCTGAATACCCAATCCAACCAACCCAAACAAACCAAACCAAGAAAACAGCAGCCAAGGGAAGGGGGAGAACTAGAAAGCCAAATCAAATATCAAACGGTGGCCGGGGGGTAGGAGAAGACAGAAAAGGTAAGGAGAATGTGCTGTAGTTCCACTAAAGTGAGGATGGACGGAGCACAAAAGAATAGGAGAGTAGGAGAGGAGGAGAGGAGGTAGAGGATAGAGGAGAGACGGAGAGGGAAAAGGAAGAGGATGGACACGTTGGGGGCGGGGGTGGTGAGCACGTTCCGACGAGCGACGACACAAGAGACATGATGATGGATGCACCCAACTCCCGCCCCCGCCTCTCTCCTTCTTCTCCTCTCTTGGCCTCCTTCTGGCCTTATGAGTGATCCGGGGTCGGCGTCCGGCGCGCGTTGGCGTACGCCACCGTGTACCGCTCGACCTTGAGCTGCCAGCCGGCCAGCAAAAAGGCCAGGAACTCGACGGGAATGAGGAGGATGGCGAGGTCGACGGCGCCGTGGTTGGCACGGCAGAGAGAGGCGAACTGGGGCGCGGAGCCGGAGGTGGTGAGGTGGCGCCAGCGGCAGCTCCAGCTGAGGACGGTGTCGGCGGTGGCCGAGCGGTTCGCGACGTAGAAGAGCGCGATGGCAACGACGGCCGCGACGAAGCCGACAAAGGGCGCCGTGAAGGTGAGGGGGGTGTGGATGTGGAGGAGAGACAGTTTGGAGCGGACCTATTTGTTTTGGGGGAAGGAGAAGAAGAAGAAGAAAAGGGTTAGAACGACCTAGCTAGGAGAAGCGAGAGAGAGAGAGACAGAGAGAGAGAGAGAGGGAGGGAGCGAATAAGGGGAAAAGAAGAGCCCTCTTCCCCCCAATCGGAACGTACGACGCGGTGGTGGCTCGTCAGGGCGACGAGGTTGGCGAGGACGACGAGGACGGCGCCGACGAGCAGGGCCACGGTCGGCTTGAAGTCAAAGGCGCTGCCGGCGGGCCACAGGGACAGCCAGTCGGCGGTGGCCGAGTGCGAGGCGTTGTAGACGCGGATGCTGTTGCCGGCGACGCCGAGGACGACGAGGCCCATGAGCAGGGCGAGCAGGGTGGCGCCGGCGCGGGCAGCGTTCAGGACGCGGAGCGAGCGGACCTTGGCCTGCAGGTGGTGGTCGTGGGAGTCGACCTCGAACTCGGACGACGAGCCGGCGTGCTTTTCAAGGAGCGACATGATGGAGGGAGAGGGAGAGGGAGAGGGAGAGAGGTTCACCGGGAACAAAACAAGGCCAGCCCAGTTGGATAAAACACGAGGCGAGAAAGGAAGAGCCGATGCAGAGAGAACACGAGACTTGCAGTGGACAGCAAAGGGAGAATGAAGAAACGGAAAAGAGCAAAGAGGCAAAGAAGAATAGAAATGGAATAAGAAGGAGGATGAGAACGAAAACGACAAGACGGGGGCGCTGGCTGCGTTCAAATACAAAGCAAACAAGAGTCTCAGCCCGGCCTGTCTCTCTCTCTCGCGCCCTCTCCCAGACTGCCACCGCGGAGGAGCATCGCCCTCTCCGCTGCCAAACATCCCGCGAGATAAGCTTTCTGTCGCCCACAGCACCCTCGCTTCCCAATAGCCGCCCGGCGGCACCTTGTCTCTGCCCGTTGGTACGCCGCCAGGCAACAAGAGAGCGGCTCTCCTAAAGATAGACGGGCGAGGGGAGGGGGAGAACGAGAGCCGCCGGCGCCCGGACCGCTGCCCAGAGCTATTGCGAGAACGGGCCAACCGGACAGCTCAAACAGCTCTAATAGAGGTCGAAGGGCGAGGGGCTCGGTTGCATTGGGAGACTCTCGTACGCGCCCGTCTTCTGGCCCTTGGCGCGGAGCAATGCAGATCGATCCCACGGGGGGGGGACTTCTTCTTGACTATCTGCCCGCCTCGCATCGCGGCTCTCTGTCTCCTCATCTCGGCATCCCATCTCCTGGCGGTAGGGGGTGTCGGCGAATCAGGGCGCCCCTCGAGTTCCCTCCGCTGGAGGAGCAGATCTCTCGCCGTCTCGCCGTTTCATGTGCTCCTGTCTGGCCTGCCGGCTGTTTCTTTTTTTAGGCATCGTCGAGAGCGCCGGGCGCGTCGTCTGGCTGGGCGGGACGCTGCTCTGCGGCCCCTACTCCGTAGCAGCGCCAATTGGTTCCCGGGGGCTGGGTCCCCTGTCGTTGGAGGGCGCTTAGGGCACGCACAGGCCAATCAGCTGCTGCCGATCGCCCGCAACGAAGCAAATCTGTCTTGGCCCCCCTTCTTCAAGTTTTGGCCGTTCGGATTGTTTCTTTGGTTGGTGGTTCGTGGCTGGGTCGCTGATATTGGATTGGCGTCAAAGGATGAGAGGGGAGAGATGGGAACCACCAGGCGAAGAAACGATGGTACGCAGTCGTCGCAGAGAGAAAAGGATTGATGAAGCTCTGAGAAGGGCTCCCGACGCAGATCGGTTTATGCAGCCTGTCACGTGTACACTGAGAATTGTGCATCGCCGTACTTTGTTCGTGCTGCACACCGTCCCATTTGCCCTTTCACAAAAAGAAAAGTGCCATGAAAAAAAAAGAAAAATTGCTTCAAAGGCCTGAAGGCAGCAGCTCTACATTGTGCTGCTCAGGAAACAGAAGACGAAAAAAAAGAAAACAAGCCAGAAAAGGCAAAAATGATGAGAGTGGGATTCGAACCCACGCGGATTGCTCCATAGGAACCTTAATCCTACGCCATAACCAACTCGGCCATCTCACCAGAAGGTGCTTATAACATTGCCCTGTCAACTACAGAGTTCTTAAAGGCTAGGGCCTCCGGCCGTATTTACTCTGGGAACCGCCCCTTTCCGACCATTTTGTCGACAAATGTCAGCACAATCGAACGAACGACTAATAGCAGAAGTGAGTCGAGTCTCCGACGAAAAAAAGACGGTCGCGTCCTGGCGGCGAGAAGATGAAAACAGCGTCCGTCGACGCCCGACACCGTCCAGTTCTCCTCGCCTCGTCCTGGCCCTCGGCATATTGTCTCGGGGCTGCTTCTTTGCACGAGATGGCCTAGTCCTTCATCTCACGTCGTCTTTGAGAGTAGGAAGTCCTGGGCTGGCGGTCTTTTTGTTTTTATCTTTACTCGCCTTCTTTCTGCGGTAACCTGACAAGCCCTATTGTCGTCTCTCTTCGTGTTGCCCACAGGTGGCACGCGATCCTCCAAGTCGAAGAGGGCAAAGAAAAACAGGGAGGAGACCGGGACGCCCTGGACGACCAGAATACCCTGGAAATGCTGGGGGCGACATGTTGCTGTCTGGACAGCATGGGTAGCCTGCTGCCTGCTGCCTGGGACCCCGAACATCCCGTCCGTCCGTTTCCCAATACCAAGGTTCTGGACCTGTCTTCTCCCGTCTGTCCCATGCCCCTGGTTACGGCGGCCTTGCTCTTTTGCCCCAATGTATCACGGCTTCCCTCGTTCTCGTCCTACCCTGGATTCTCTTCCCACTGTCTCGCTTGTGGGTGGACACGGCGTGTTTTGTTTGAATTTCTTACGGAGTTGGGCAGGGCAGAAAGGGGGACGACGTGGGATGAAGGGGGCTGAAGGAGGGAGGGAAAAGAAAGGGGGGGAGGGGAAATACACACATGCACTCTCGGACGGAGAAAGCATGGTGTCACGGAAGCTGCAGGCCCCTAGAAAGGCGGCGGGCCACCGTGGGAGAAAGCATGGAAAGGACTACGAGAGAGACGATACGAGAAAGGAGGAGGAGGGAGGACCAAGATGGAGTGCTGCACAAGCTTTTTTCTGCATGCGAGGCTTGCCCGGCCGGCAGCGCGGAAGAGCGCACCGGGGAGACGAGGAGCAACAACCGCCACACACGAGATGCAAAGAGGACTGTCAGGAATTAGTCACTTCTGCACCTGCGCAGTCGTGTCCCTTTTTTCTGCGTCTCGCCTGCCCCGGTGAGGCCGCCGATCAAGGCCGCTCCATAATACGCGTTGTTCGGCATCGCTCGATGAGGGAGGACGTTGGCTTCTTACACCCCTGTTGACGGCAACGCTCGCCATCACACACATCGTATGCATCACATGCTAGACAGCACCGCACGAGGATGAGAGAGCAGTCTCGGAGGATGTCTGTCCAGAACTCACTCCCACGCACCACCCGGACCGAACAATGGTTGGCTGGAGCAAGACAAAAAGGCCAAGAGAAGACAAAAAGCAAGAGAAAGACAGAAACCAAGAGAAGAACAGCACGGACGACAGCTTGGAGGCAGGCCACAGCGAAGACGATGTCTGTCACCGGTCCCAGCAGCCCCCCCCCCCCCTCTGCCTCTACGTCCGGTGTAGGGTGTGCGTGTGGATGTGTACGATGCATGCTGCGTGTATCCGCCGGGGATAGATTGCGGGTAAAAAAAGACTGCATACAGCCCGTCCGTGCCACACAGACCGCACCACACAGACCGCACCACGGCGTGTCTCCAGGACCTCAATTTAGACAGGCCTTCCCTGCGATTCCCGGAGCAAATTTCGGACACGGCGAGGGGGAAGAAGAGAGCAAGACCAGAAAAGAAGAGAAAAGAGACGACAAGGGTCTGGCCACGCCATGTGCATGGCCCCAAGCTACAAGGTAACGGGTTTTTGTTTTGTTTTTGTTTTTTGTTTCGCCCACCCCCTCCTTTTGGCCTTCTTCCGCCTTGTGAGACCCGTGGCCGGGTCTTTGGGATTGGAGTCTGGGATGGCGCCACGGAGAGGGCGTGCTCGGAGCCCTCCTTTCTCTTTGCACTGCATCCTAGTAAATATATTGGCTTTCTGGCAGCACGCCCATTCTCGCATGCCGGCGGGAAGGGGGGGAAAGAGATTATTTTCTCTTGTCTGCCTTCCTCACTCCCTCTTTGTATACCACAACGAGGCTCGAGGCCTGGCTGAACAGCCATTCTCAGCCCGCCCCCTTTTCTTCCAGCCTTGGTAAGATGGGATTGCTCGCCTCCTTCACGCCTCTTCGTCTGACGGCGGGACGACAGCACGGCTGAGGGTCTGCTCGTGGCAATATGGCACGAATCCCACGCCTTGGCTGTTCCCTCCCCCCCTCCCCCGTGCATCTCCCTAATATCGTTCCTTCCCGAGACGCCGTCCCGGGTCCTGCAGGCTTGATTAGCCCCTGTTTGATGTTGATCATGGGTGCCCAGCTTCCCACATCACTATACGGCTGTCCCGCTCTTCTGTTCGTCCTGCTCCCTGTTTCGCACCTCTTTCCACCCCATCGTATTCCCCCTTTCCCAATGGCTGACCCCACGGCCTGCATGGCCAACTGCTGGATTTAAACTCTGCCAAACATCCCGGCTCCCACCTCCCGGTGTGGGGGGGGGGGGGGGGGGGGGGGCGGGGGGGGGGGGGGGGGCGGGGGGGGGGGGGGGGGGGGGGGGGGGGGGGGGGCGGGGGGGGGCGGTTGCGGCGCCGCCACGACCTCTCGAGGTAGCCGGGCCGCG
>JADHKO010000333.1:0-17395 GCA_019925425.1 Ophiostoma pallidulum | reverse complement strand
GGGTTTTGCCCCGGGCCGGGGCCAACCTCGGGTGTCATTGTGGGGGGCCCCCCCCCCCCCCCCCCCTCTCTCTCTCCCCTCTCCCCCCCTTTTGTAACACACCTTTTCTTTGTTGGTTGCGCTATTGCTGCGCAATGTAAATTGCTCTGCGAGAAGTTGTGTTGCAATATACGTTGTAATATTCGCGTATTAGGATATCATCCATTCGGCGGTGCAGAGGCGATGGACGGCCCAATGGTTGTCCCTCGTCACAGTACGGCTGGAGATTAGCTCGCAGCTACGACGAGTTGACACGCTGCAATCATTGAGCTGTTTTTCCGTTGTGTGCATGAGGAGGAGTCTTGGCTAATTGCGCGAGAAAGGTGCGTCTCGAAACTTCGGCCTGGCCGTTGGCTCTGCACGATGCGGCCGTCCGCCGTGGGATGCGTCCTCGAAGACGTCGAGAAGGCCACCGTCGGTTCGTCCGAGGCTCGCCAGATGACACGCGAATAATGCCGCAGCCTGATGCCAATGGGGGGGGGGGGGGGGAGAGAGATATAGCCAGCGGTCCACCCAGCCAAGTGTGTGGATGCCGCGTGTTGCTGGAAAAGAAAACAAAAAGGGCGGTGCGACGTGCTGGATGGTCTCTCTCGTCGCCGACGCGTCTGCTTGTCATGCGATCGAGCGTCTCTTGATCGGCGATGGACCCTGCGGTCGTTGGCTCGTGCTGGGGGGCGTTTGGCCAGGCTGTGTTGACGGTTCTGCAGCAACGGTCGGCGTTGGAGAATCCGTGCTTGTGTCCGTCGCCACAAGTGCAGCGCTTTGCAAGGAACACCCCTGACGGCAGCTGCTTGCACTTTATGAGCCTGTCCTCGTCCTCGTCATCGTCCTCGTACCCCGTCCACGACGAGGCCAGGCCCGGCCAAGCCACCTTTCGCAGGGCCCCGTTCTCGTGGAGCAGTCAGTGGCCCTGGCCCAAAACCAAGAGAGGCGCCAGTCCTCGGGAACAGACAGCAGCTCTGCTCGAGAGACGAGTCGAGGCGTGCCAAGACGTGCCCCGATGCATGACAATATTCGTATCGTACCCCCCCCCCCCCCGTCTTCGTCTCGTCCTATTCTCCAGACGACAGACGGGGCCATTGGGACAACCGGGTGCAAGCCTTGCTTCTTCTGGTTCTGGTTCTTCTTCGCTCTCGACACAAAAACGGGGCAGGGCCCCGTCCGCCCCGTCAAGGCGAGTATCGACGAAGGTCGCCGACCTCGACTGGCCGGCAACGTCGCAGCAGCGGAGCCCAGGCCGTGGGGGGGAACGGTCGGCGGCCGTTCTGGAGGACGAAATTGTCGTAAGAACGAAAGAGGAGCAAGAGGAGCAAGAAAAGATACGAGTCGACTTGGGAACGGCGGGCTGGGGCGGAACCCTCTTGGCAATGCGACGCTGCGAACGATAGAGGCACGACAGAGGCAAAATACTGCTTAGAGGTCGAGCCCGCGCCTTGGTGCCGTCGACAAGAGAGCCAGGCTGGGACCGTTAAATTGGGTGGGAACGGAGGAAGGCGCGGTGGTGCTGCTTTCTGTTGTGACGGATGGGGCTGCCCCAGCAAGCGACAATCACAGTCGTTGCGAGCGCAGCAGAAAGAGGGAAGGCGCACCCCCGTCGAGCGCCCCCCGTCGAGACGCAACGGCAGGAACGGTAACGGCGAACAGCCTAGCCCGCGCACCCTGCCTTCCCTCAGCGTACGAGTATTCCCCTTTCTTTTCCCTTTTGCTTTTGTGGTTTCGTCCTGGAAGCACGCTAGCGGCAGCAACGGGTTTGTGGTTCGTTCCTTCCAGCCAGCAGCTCCCAGGCCCTTTCGGGCTAGCGCCAAGAGCTATGCCCCCTTTTTCGTTCTTGCTCCTTCCTTCGCTTCGTCCTCTGCTGTGCCGTCTCTCTCGGGACCTTTTTGTCTCTTTGTTTTTCCTGTGCTCTGCGCCCTGTCGTCTCGCCTCTGAGCGCCCGAGAACGGTCCTCCCAAAGCGCCCCGTGCGGTGCAATACCCTCGTACCCTCGTATTGCTGGCAGGAGATACCTTGCATTAGACCGCTTCCCTGGGAGAGGGAAAAAAAAGAAGAACGGACGCCGTGCGAGAACGGGCTTTCTTTCGCGTGAGAAGAACGCACTTGCCCCCCCCGCGCTGTGGCCGTTGAGCAGACAAGTCCAGGCAAGAGCAAGTCCAGGCAAGAGCAGAGCCAGAACCCTCCGGACGATCCACACGCGGAGTACCGAAGACAGAAGCAGCGACCAGCCCCGCCCAAGGAACTGAACGGAAAGAACGATAAATGCACAGAACAGAGGAGAATCCGACGAGACACGGCGAGAGAGCCGGTCGGGCAAAATACGATAAACAAAGTACGAGTACTCCGTACGGCGTACTCGTACAGTCGCAGCTGAGGCTACAGGCACGGCCTAAGAAGACGGGACCGAGAAAACCTCGTCGTGTGGCGGGCAAAGAAACCCAGCCGGCCCCACACCGCCACTACACGCACTCGTACTTGCCCTGTAGGAGTACGGAGTGATATGTAACTTGCGTCGTCGACCTTTTTACCCACACATCCACCACGCGACTCCAGATGAATGAAGACGAAGAAGGCGCAACCCACGCAGACTCAAAGACACCCTCGCTCGACAGCAGCCAGGTCCCCGACAGTCCGGCGCTGCCCCGGTTTCCCAAGTCTTCCCATCCTGGCCCCATCCTGGCTCCATGGCTCTTTCCTGTCTTCTTCGTTGGCCCATCCGGCACCAGTGTTAATTGACTGCCCCCCCCCTTTCGATTTCCCCTTTCTTCCCCTTTCTGCCCCTTTCCCCTTTCCTCTTTCGTCGTGCGTCTGCTGTTGGCTCTTTCCCTCCCTGCTCGCCCCCCCAGCATCGACACCAGCACGGCCGCCCACCGCATAACTCTGCATTCTCTCGGCTTCGTCTTTCGACTTCGTCTCTCCCCTCCTCCCCCCCATCCACGACTCCCTTTCGCCCACCTCTCCCTCGTCTGCCGTGTGTTTGCCTTTCTTTTCTTTTTCCTCCTCCAGCGTCGCCCTGCATTCATCCCTTTCCCCCCTCACCTGCCGACGACCCCCCCCCTTACTTCGGGTCTGCGCGCCTCAAGCAGCTTCGAGTGTCTAGTTCGCACCCCCCCGCCTCCCAAAAAGTACTGCTCCGAAACAGCACGCTGAAAAAAGTACACAGCTCTCGACGGCAGGTCGGTCCCCAGTCGTCCCCCTGTCCCCCCAAAAGGCCAGACAGAAACAAAACAACAGCGAGCCGAGTGCCAACGCCAACGAAGAAAAAACACACACATTGCAATAGCTCTGCGTGTCGATTGCGCCAGAATACGTCGTACTCCCTCTCTCCCCCTCGCCTCTCGCCACGGACATGTGATGTGCCTGCTGTTGTTGCTGCTGCTGCTGCTAGCTGTTTCGCAGTGATCGACCCTGCCCTACCTCTCTCCTGAACAGAGAAGAGAACCAGAACGCTTGGGACCGCATTGACGTTGACTATCGGTCGTGATAATAGCTGAAGGGGAGCCCTGCACTCTCGCTCCTCGCGCTCCTCGCCCCTCGCCGTCCCTCGCGATCCTTCTCTCCCAGGCCTAATATCTGGCTAGCCGTTTCTTTTGCTTGCTTTGCCTCGCCCGTGCGTTTTTGTCCTTTTGCCTGCCCCGTGCTTCTGCCACTCCCTGTTGTCATCCGCTCTCTCTCTCTCTCCTCTTCTTGTGTCGGCGAGCTTCCCCTTGGGCTGTCCCATCTCCCCCGCTCGACTCCATTCCGATCGACCAGACTGACGGCAAACAACAGCCGCTGCAACCTGACGGACCGGGAGCGGGTTTGCTTCCTCTCATCGTTTGGGGTTTCTTGGACAGCAATCCGCCGTCCGTCGTACAACTCGACGCCTCCATCGCCAACCCCAACTGCAACGCAAGCTGCAGCTGCAGTTGTGCGCCCTCCTCTCCGGCACAGCGCCAGGTAGGCACGCCCTTTCCCTTCTCTTCCTGCGCATACCCACCCTCCTCCCGTCGCTACGACGCAGAGACGTCGTATCTTGCCTTTCCGCGGTGTCCAGTCCATCCTCCGTCCCCTGCTGCATTGCCTTGGCACCTGGTGTGGAGAGTGGAGAGCCGAAACTTCAAAGGCCAGGGAGGCCCCTGTCTAGCACCAACGGGCGGACTGACCCAGGGATTCTTCTCCTTGCGCACGAACACTTCTCTTCCCTCCTCTGACACTCCACACTACCGGGCACCTCTTACCAGTTTCCTCCGTACTGCTCCTCTGTTAGAGCGTTTCTGGCCCTCCTTCATATTATCTGCACTCCCTCCCCCCCCCCCCCCCCCAATATCATCCTCACACCTGCACATTCCTCGTCTCTCCTCCCACTTCCTCAACAGACACCAGATCTCCCTGCATTCCTGCGCGTCTTTCCACAGCCTCAACTTCGCCCTACGGATACAAACACCGCCTTGCCTTGCCTGCCGCATTGTTTCTTTCTCGCGTCTGCATTCCAGCCCGTCGTCTCGAGCTGACGCGCCCTCTTCGGCCGCCCCCAGACTGACCTCCTCTCAGCTTCGGTTTTTGTTGTTTCTTCTCCTCGCCTCGTTCGCCTCGACGACAAACAACCTCTTCTGCAACGTCGCAGTTTCCACCTTGGCCGGGCAGTCTGGACACGCATCGTCTCTCCAGGCTCCTCGTCATTTGCTTCCAATCCTCATGGTGCCGCTCTCTCTAGTACTCCAGCAGCAATGGCTATGCTGAGTCCGCTTCCCGTGCGTTCGAGCCTCTCCGTGGCTCCCCTCGCCATCCACAGATCCGGCGGCCACTCCACAGCGTCAAGCAACGATGGCTACATGAGCGCCTACTACCACCACCAACAAGCAGCAGCAGCAGCTGCCACCTCCTCCGCCTCGGCAACACATTCTGCCTCCTCACCAGCAGCCGCCAACGTCTACACAAACTCCCAGATGACGCCGCCAGCGACCCCAAATGGCTCCAACGAGAGCCTGCCGCACGGGAACAGCCACCGGGAGCAACGGCAACAGCAGCAGTATCAACAGCACCAACTGCAACTGCAACAGCAGCGGCAGCAACAACAACAAGAACAAGAACAACTACAACAACAGCTGCAGCTGCAGCAGCACACCCAGTACACACAGCAGTACGCCCACGAGTACAGCCAGAACTACATCTACTCGTCACCAGCGCCGCCCGACCCGCCACCGGTATTCCACAA
The DNA here is from genome assembly GCA_019925425.1 of Ophiostoma pallidulum. NCBI lineage: Eukaryota > Fungi > Ascomycota > Sordariomycetes > Ophiostomatales > Ophiostomataceae > Ophiostoma > Ophiostoma pallidulum. The sequence goes on along the minus strand of JADHKO010000333.1, from coordinate 12,165 downwards.
CTTTCTGCGCGCCTACTATGCCTTCCATCCCAGCTACTCCCCCGCCGACTCGACCGTCACGCTTCCCATGAACGAGGGCGATGTCATTCTGGTGCACTCGATCCACACCAACGGCTGGGCGGACGGCACGCTGCTGGCATCCGGCGCCCGTGGTTGGCTGCCGACCAACTACTGCGACGCCTACGACCCGGAGGAGATGCGCAACCTGCTGAACGCGCTCCTCAACTTCTGGGACCTGATGCGCAGCACCACCGTCAACGACAACGAGATCTTTGGCAACCAGGAGTTTATGAAGGGCATCATTGCCGGGGTGCGCTACCTCTTGGAGCGAACCCACTGCCTCACGCGCGAGTCTGCCCTGGTGCAGCGCCACGATGGCCTTCGCCGGGGCCGCAAGTCGCTGCTCTCCGAGCTGTCGTCGCTTGTCAAGTCGGCTAAGCGCCTGCAAGACCACCAGCGGACCCCCAGCTCCACCGAGAATGCAAACGACATTGTCGACGAGATGATCCTGAAGGCGTTCAAGATCGTCACCAAGGCCGTCCGCTTTTTCGACGTTCTCGAGGACGACCGGCGGCAGCGCGCTCCCGCTGTTGCTGTTATGGCCACCGTCATGGAAGAGAACTCGATCCCGCCAACCCCTCCGGCCGACACGGTTGCTTTTGCGGCCACCCAGGACGGCAATGCTGATCTCCGCGCCGTCGGCGACGACAGCAACGACAGCAACGACGCCGACAACAACATCAACAACAACAACAACGCCTCTGACAGCAACGACAACGACAACACAGTGACCCTGTCCAGCTCTGCGCCTGCTGGTGTCGGCCTCGGTGTTCCAATGCCTGCATCCACGCCTTCCCTCAGCCCGGCGGCAGGGTCAGCAGTGGTGAACAAGCGACTGTCGAGCATCGCTGTGAGCTACCACAACCGCTTGTCGCAGACAACAATGCTGGTCAGCCACCGCGTGTCACTGGCTGGCGCTTCGTCGCTTTGCGAACCCCAGAACCTGGTTCTCAGTCGGCTCAGCGACCGCCACGACACGTTTTTGTCCTACCTGGGCTCCTTTATCGGGCGTCTGCACCTGCAGTCGCAGTCGCGCCCCCACCTGGCCGTCGCAATCAAAGAATCGGCTACTTCCGGCGGCCAGCTGTTGGTTGTCGTGGACGTTGTCTCAGCGCACAACTCGATGAGCCGTGAGATTCTGATAAAGTCGCGTGTCGCCATGTACGACCGCATTGTCGATCTTGTGTGCCTCGCGCGAGACATCTTGACAAACCAGATGACCGACGCCGAGGATGTCATGGTGCCGCACGACAATGGCCGCCTCCTCGCAGCTGCGACGGACTGCGTCAAGGCCACTGGTGAGTGTGTCGCCAAGACAAAGTGGGTGATTGAGCGCATTGGCGACTTTGAGTACGACTTTGACGATGCGACGCTCGCTTTCGACCTGGACCTGTCTGTCTTGGATGCGGCGGCTGCCGAGAGTGTGACGTCCGCCCCTGGCTCCCTCGGGAACACGGAGACCCCTGTTGATGACGAGCGGCCCCTGACGGCCGGTGGTTCAGCCAGCGTCATCGACTCAGTCGTGTCCTCGTCCGTGTCCGAGGTCCCTCCCCCGTCCACGGTGACGACTGCGTCTCTCGCCACCGTGTCTTCTTCCTTCACGAGCTACCATAATGCGTCTTCCTCGATTGATGCTACCGCCGCTGCTGCCGGCGCTGCGCCCTCTACTACCACATCTCCTTCTTCCCCCAACAAGCGCAACCCGCGCTCCACGCTGTCTGTCGATAAGCCTCTTCCCGAGGTCCCGCAAATTGCTTCGCCCACTGAGGAGAAGCGCAACTCGCACCGGGGCTCGCTGTCGGTGGTGCGGCCTCCGTCGCTCATGGCGGAAGACTCCAACACCTCTGCAACCATGTCGTCGTCCGAGTCGTCCGCCGGGTTGACGCTTCCTCCGCTGCCGCGCCTGTCTATGATGCTTCCAAATGAGGAGTTCAGTCCAGTGGAGCCCTCTGACCTGACGTCGTCCTTCCGCTCCGAGACTTCGACGGCCCTGAGCTCTGGCACGACGAGCACCTATGCCAGCCGTGACTCCGAGTCCAGCCTCGTGTCGCAAACGTCGACACGGGCTACGACTCCTGACCTGGCCGGCGCACCCAAGAACCAGCCGTCGTTGTCGGATCTGAGCATGGCGGCGAGCTCGACACTGGCCGACGACAACGAAGACGAGTTGGAGTCGAAGCTCCTGGAGCGCACCTATGCCCACGAGCTGATGCACAACAAGGAGGGCCAGGTGACCGGTGGCTCTCTGCCTGCTCTGGTGGAGCGCCTGACGACGCACGAGTCGACGCCGGACGCCATGTTTGTGTCAACTTTTTACCTGACGTTCCGCCTGTTCTGCACGCCGATCAAGCTGACCGAAGCGCTCATTGATCGCTTCGAGTACGTCGGCGAGTCGCCCCACATGGCTGGCCCTGTGCGCCTGCGTGTGTACAACGCGTTCAAGGGCTGGCTGGAGTCGCACTGGCGCGACGAGACGGACCGTGAGGCCCTCGCCTTTATCGTCCCCTTTGCCGAGCACAGACTCGGCCTGATCCTGCCGTCCGCTGGCCGCCGGCTGCTCGAGCTGGCGCAGCGCGTGAGCTCCACCGACGGGTCTCTGGTGCCGCGCCTGGTGTCGTCCATGGGCAAGACGAACACGTCGATCTCGCAGTACATCCCTCCCGACACGCCTCTGCCGCCCACGGTCGTGTCCAAGAGCCTGCAGCACAGTCTTGCCAACTGGAAGATGGGCGGCAGCGCGCCGATCGTCATGGATTTCGACCCGCTGGAGCTGGCACGGCAGATCACGCTTCGCCAGATGAGCATTTTCTGCTCGATCATGCCGGAGGAGCTGCTGGGCTCGCAGTGGATGAAGAAGGGTGGCGTGGGCTCGCCGAACGTGAAGGCGATGACGGCGCTGTCGACGGACATCTCCAACCTGGTGGCAGACACGATCCTGCAGTACCCCGAAGTGAAGAAGCGTGCTGCGGTCATCAAGCAGTGGATCAAGGTGGCGCACCAGTGCTTTGAGCTGCACAACTACGACGCGCTGCTGGCCATCATCTGCAGCCTCAACAACTCGACGATCATGCGCCTGCGCCGCACGTGGGACATTGTGTCGCCCAAGCGGCGCGAAATGCTGCGGGTGCTGCAGGCGATTGTGGAGCCGGCGCAGAACAACAAGGTGCTGCGCGGGCGGCTGCACGACCATGTGCCGCCGTGTCTGCCGTTCCTGGGCATGTACCTGACGGACCTGGCGTTCAACGACATTGGCAACCCGGCGACGAAGCAGCTGCCGGGCCAGGGCGGCCAGGACTGCGACGGCAGCGGCAGCGGCAGCGGCAGCGGCAGCGGCAGCGACGGCGCGTCGGGCCTGACGGTCATCAACTTTGACAAGCACACGCGCACGGCCAAGATCATCGGCGAGCTGCAGCGGTTCCAGATTCCGTACCGGCTGACGGAGGTCGCAGACGTGCAGGACTGGATCACGCACCAGATTGGCCGGGTGCGCGAGCTGGAGACGCCGGGCAACAACGTGCAGGCGTCGTACTACCGCAAGAGCCTGCTGCTGGAGCCGCGCGAGACGCAGGCGCTCAAGTCCATGGTGGACGCGAGCGCGTCGGCCGCGGCGGTGGTGACGCCGTCCATCAAGGAGACGTCGTCGCGGACCGACCTGTTTGCGTGGATGCGCGGCGGCGGCACGAGCAGCGCGGCCAGCAATGCCGCGAGCGCCGTCTAGCTTCCCGTCGATTTATTTCACCTTCTCTAACCTGTCTTGCTCGACTTTTTCGTATTCTTCCGCCCTTTTTCTCTCCCACTTCTTATCTTCTTTCTCCCTCCCCCCCTCTCCCTATCCTTCATCTCCTTTTCCTATTTCCATCGTTTGATCAATTCTCAATGATACCCCCATTATTTCCTTGCTATTTTCGTTCTCCTCCCTTTTTTTCTTTTCTGCTACCACCATCTTTTGGCTCTGATCGTAAAGTGGTGCTACGTTTTTCATGTCCATATCATACTATCACGGCCGCATTGTCCAGCACATTTTTCACATTGTCTCATCCGAGCGCGTCGGATGCGAGACCCCTTCTATAGCTTTCTTTGCCCGGCCGGGCGACGGTTGGCTCCTGAAGCAGGGAACCGAGGGGCCACCCGGATGTCTTTTTTCTTCCATCTTTCTCTTTTCCGTCCGTTTATGCTGTTGGCCGATTTCTTTATTTTCTAACGGGATGGATTTTCTTGGGGGGAACACATGGGAGAGGAGTTTATGTTTCTCGGGGTTCTTTTTCTGTTGTTCTTCTATTTTTGTTTCTTTATTTTACGTGTGGTGCGACGATGCCGGGCTGGTGTTTCAAACGTTTTCTTTTTTTCTTTCTTTCCTTCTTTCTAGTTTTCCTTTTCTTTTTCTTTTTCTTCTTTTTCTTCTTCTTTCGTCTTTCCATTTCCTGTTTCGTTCTTTTTGATGGGAGAACTGGTTCACGAAAAGTGAAAAAGGGGGCAACCCCGAGGAATGGTCGAGAAAGGGAGGACGCGGAAGACAGAGCGGACGGGGAGGGTTGGCCAGGGGCGGAAAAAAAAAAACACTTGGTATCTATTACATCTTGTTCCAATAGGGGCTGGCTTCGGACCGGGTTCGCGCCCACCGAGCTTCAGCGGTGAATTTTAGCAAAGCAAAAACGTTTCCACCGGTTCGCAAAGTCTCTGGCATGCTGGTCTAATATAAGCGAAGGCGCCTTGGTGTCGTACGATGCGCTGCGATGGCGATGCAGGTGCCTTGACGGCGCCAGGCAGCTACTCCATAGGGCGGGTGGGTGTCTGTCCCTTCCGCCCTCCCCCTGCCTGGGGGCCTCGAACCATGCCGGGCGGATGGACCTTCCTTCGCTCCCTCCCCCGCGCAAGAAACAACGGGGGGTCAAACAAAAAAAAAAGAGGCAGCAGCCAAGTGGTGCGCGTCCGGGTCAGCGGGAAGGATCGTTCACGTCGTATTAGGGGAGACAGCAAGAACAAAGGTAGAGGGCATTGTGGGAAGCAGCGGCCGTCGTGGCGGGCGAGAATGGTCCCACACGGGGGGGGGGGGGAGGAGCGATGCGCGCCTCTCTCCACCTCCTCCCGCTTCCTCCACTTCCCCAGAGAATGAAAGACCACTGCTGGCGCGCACCAGCGGCAGTTTGTCTCCAGCGTTTTCGAGCCGTTCCTATTGTCGTTGTCGTGTGTTTGGAGACGGCCAGGGCACCCTTCAAAACCCGGTGCATGCCCTCCCCTCCTCCTCCTCCCCCGTGTCTGTCTCTCTTGCGGCACCTTTTACCTTTTCTTTCCCTGTCTCCCTTTTCCCCTTCTCCCCTTCTCCCTTTCTCACCTCTCTCCCGTCTGTCACCAGGTTCGTGCCATCTCGTTACGGCGTCTCCTTTTTCTTCGTCTCTTTCTCTTAGACCTTTCCATCATCATTGCAATGTTTTTCTTTATTTCATTCTCGTCGCTGGTGTATACAACACATTCCTGTTTTGCGCTATCTCCCCCTCCTTTGAACTCGGTATCAAGCATTCCTTATACCCAACCGCAAAGAAAGCCCGTCCTCAAGTGAGACGGCTGTCCGGCTCTTTCTCTCGCCACGTCGATCCCATCCGTCCCTCAGTTCCACCCCTTGAACTTGAGCATGCTGCCCTGCTCGTCCAGCGTGCGGTGCAGGTCAAAGGTCTGGTACAGCAGGTGCGGCTCGTGGCCCATCCCCCGCTTCAGGCAGTACGCGTCCGCGCGGTCCAGGTAGTCGGTCAGGATGGGCTGGTACAGCGGGTGCGCGCACTTGCGGACGATGACGCGCGCGCGCTCGCGCGGGCTGAGGCCGCGCACGTCGGCGAGGCCCTGCTCCGTCACCACGACGTCCAGGTCGTGCTCCGTCTGGTCAATGTGCGTGCACATGGGCACGATGCACGAGATGCCGTGCGGGTCCGTCTTGGACGGCCGCGTCGACGGCGTGTGCATGATGGAGTACTTGGCGTTGCGCAAGAAGTCGGCCGAGCCGCCCAGGCCGTTGAGCATGCGCGAGCCGTTGACGCACGTGCTGTTGGCGTGCGCGTACAGGTCCACCTCGACGGGCGTGTTCATGCCGATGACGCCCAGGCGCCGGATCAGCTCCGGGCTGTTGGACACCTGCTGCGACCGCAGCAGCAGCCGGTCCTTGTACGACTCCCAGTTGCCGTAGAAGCGCCGGAAGCCGTCGGGCGAGAAGCGGATCGACGTCGCCGTGGCAAAGTCCAGGTGGCCCGAGTCGAACAGGTCCAAAAAGGTGTCCTGGATCACCTCCGTCCACACCTTGAGGTGCCAGAACTTGGCGTTCTGCAGCCCGCCGATGACCGCGTTGGCAATGTTGCCGATGCCCGACTGCAGCGGCAGCAGCGACGGCGGCAGGCGGCCGTGCGCCACCTCGTGCTCGAAGAACTCGATCAGGTGGCCGGCGATCTGGTACGACGACTCGTCGGCCGGCGCGTTGGGCAGCGTCTGGTCCTGGTAGTCGGACTCGACGATGCCCACCACCTTCTCGGGGTCCAGCGGGATCGACGTGGTGCCGATGCGGTCCTCGACGGTGGTGATCAGGTACGGCTTGCGCCGCGGCGGCAGGTCCGTCGTGGTGATGTCGTGCAGGCCCTCGAACGAGGGCAGCGCCGTGTTGACCTCGATGATGATCTTGTCGGCCATCTGCATGAGCTCGGGCGTGGCGCCCACGGACGCGCCCGGCACGATGCTGCCGTCGGCCAGAATGTCCGTGGCCTCGACCACGGCGACGTCGAGCCCCTTCTTGCCGTCGGGCCGGTCCTTGGTGTAGTAGCCGTACACCAGGTCGACGGGGAACATGGACAGGTGCTTGTCGAAGAACTTGATGGACCCGTTGTTGATGCCCCGCGCAATGGCCTTGCCGACCTGGTGCGGCGAGCGCCGCTCGATCATGTCGAGCCCGGCCCAGCGGTTCTCCGTCTCGGCGCCCGACGACGCGCCCACAAAGAGCGAGTAGCGCAGCTGGCCCTGCAGGTTGTTCTGCTCCACGTGGTCGGCCAGGAACGTGGGGATCTTCTTGGGGTAGCCGACGCCGGTGAAGCCGGACCAGCCGATGTACGCGCCATTGGGGAAGTGGTGCAGGAGGTCCCGGGGCTGGCAGACCTTGGCGAGCATGGACGCGCGCTGGACGCGCGACCGCAAGGCGGTGGAAGCAGCCATGTTGGGGGGGGGGGGCGAGGGGAGGGGGCAGAAGAAAGACGAGAGAGGGAGAGGGAGAAGACGAATCAAAAGGGGGTGTGGATTCAGGACGAGCAAGATCGCCTTGCGGGATGAGGTCGACAGAGGGAGAGGCTGAAGATGGGGGAGGAGAGGGAGGAGAGGGAGGAGGGGAGAGGAGAGAGGAGAGAGGAGAGGACAGGAGAGGAACAGGAGGGGAAGAGAAGAAGGAAAGGAGAGAAAGCAAAGATGAAGAAACAGAAAAGAGGGCCCAATGATAGGACGCCAGAAAAATTAGCCCTGCGGAGAGCCGGGGGAGGCGTCTGGAAGGGGTTGGAGACAAGGCGGGCGGCGATCGAGGGCAGCAATTCCCGGCGGCCGTTTTGTTTTTGGTCTTTTTGGTCTTTTTTTTCTTTTCCGTCGTTTCCGTCGTCGTCCGTCGTCCTTCCGTTTCTCGAGACGGCGTCGTCCGTTTTGCGTCTTCCGTTTCGATGCTCTGGGTTGGTTGCTCTTTCCTTTCTCCCTTTCTCCCTTTCCCCTCTCGGTGATCCCTCATGAAAGGAAACAGCTCTCCGCCTCCTGCCACGCCGTGTGCCTTCCCTCCTTCCCTCGCGCAGATATGACGGCCGTGATGGCGCTAGTGATGCGGAACTGCACTAACGTGTCTGTCATGGCCGCGCCTTCCCCCCCAATCCCTGGGAGCCACCTTGTTTCGCCTGGTTTTACCGAGCGGAAGCCGAACTTGGACCACGCCGGCCACGCTTCCAGGCGCGCCAGACTCCCGTTCGCCCAGAAGGGCGGGGTGGGGGGTGTGCTCGTACTTGCTCCCCCCCCCCCCCCCGCCCTAACAGCGAGCAGCGACATTTACGCGACGTACGACGTACGGAGTAGTCAGACGCCTCTGCTGCGGAAATCGAGCCCCGGCGCTGCCGCCGTCCCCGCCCTTCCGCTGCAGTGGCGTGTCCGGCGCGCGAGGACGACAGGCGCGGAACAATGTTTTTGCTGGGGGGGAGAAGACGCGACAAAAAAGGAGACGGCGAGCTTTCCACTGGCCAATGGAAAAATGGAAAAAGACGAGAGCTATCACCACATCAAAACGAGGAAAAAAAGACCGAACAAATCGACTCTTCTTCAAGGGGTCATCCTCCGCAGAATCGCCTGCGCCCCCCCTGCGAACTTGGTCGTTCTGGCTTGGGCGAGGCTCATGGCCTGCCAAAAAGCACGGGGAGGGGACGGAGAAAGAAAAAAAGGACAGACGGTGGGAAAGGGAAGAAGGCGCTTCCAAACAAGGCGACAGAAAATGGACAAGAGAAGAGAGGTCGGCCGGCAACGTACTCTGCGGTTTCCCGTTGTATCGATCAGTGGATTCGAATTGCCTCCAGCGGCCAGGTATCACGAAAGGAAAAAAAGAAGCAGAAGAACAACGAAACGAGGCGAAACGGAGCAGGGCGGGAGACAGAACACATCCCCTCGATCCGCGCACAGCTGTGACAAATGACCGATGCGCCCTCTCCCCGCCGCCGCCTCCCAGAACGAATCGACGAAAATCAACAGCAAAGGAACACGCTCATCAAATCACACCCTCTCCTTTTCCCGCGTCCCCCTCCCCTCTCCCCTTCCCTGCTCCATTCTTGGCAGACTTCTGTGGTACACGCCGGGTTGATGACCCCCCCTTACAGTCCTTTTATACGTCGTGCCCCGTAGCCTTCTCCGGCATGGCACCGGCCGCGACAACGTCGTCGAGCGTCTCGTCGGAGAACTTGAGGTCCTCCTCGATGGGCACGGTGTCCTTGATGCGCGACACAATCAGCGGCGCCGCGATCACCAGAGCGCCGGCAAGGATGCCCCACTGCAGGTTTTGTCAGTCATAACATCGCATTGTTTACAAAGACAGGCCCCCCCCCCCCAAACATACCGTGGCTCCGAAAATGGTATTGTAGGGCTTCTTGAGGCCGTCGACGCGCCAGAAGACGGCGGCGCCGGCCGACTGGATGCCCTTGTAGAAGCCGGCCAGGTTGGCGGCCTTGCGGCCCGAGTTGGACAGCGCGCCCATGTACCAGTAGATGCACGTCTGCCAGCACGCGTCGTAGAAGCCGTAGAACATGTACAGGAACATGGGGCCAATGTACAGGTGGCCGCCGTCGGTCCAGTCGACGGCGTGGTAGCCGGGGTTCTCGGCCGTCGCCAGCGCGCGCGGCAGCTGCAGCTTCTCCCAGGCGTAGCCGCCGCCCCAGATGACAAAGGTCAGCACAAAGAGCACGGCCAGCGAGATCTTGGCGCGCATGCTGCGGCGCACGCGGTGGAAGTCGAGCGCGTAGCCGAAGACGATGGCGCCGAAGATCTGCGACAGCCAGTACAGCAGGTTGTTGAGGGCGCGCGTGCGCGTGTTGAAAAAGGCGGCGTTCATGTCGTTGGTCTGGTACGTGTAGAAGATGTTGGACGCGAAGAACATGGGGAACAGCAGGATGATCCACGGGTCGTTGACCAGCGTGTCCTTGAGGCCGACCAGCTCCGTCTTGACCGACGGGTTCTTCATCAGAATCACCTTGGACCCGTCCTCGCGCACGACCGTGCCGGCGTTGACGAGGAAGAGCGCCAGCACGGCGCCGAGGAACATGAGCACAATGAAGCCCGCGTACGTGCCGTCGGTGACGGGCTTGGCCGTGGTGGTGTGGATGTTCTGGCCCAGGGGGATCAGCGCGCCGATCACGGCTCCCAGGTTGAAGATGATCCAGAACCACGAGATGTAGCGGCCCTTCTTGTCCTCGGGCGGGTACGACATCATGATGATGCCCTGGCCCGTCCACAGCAGGCCGGCGCAGAGGCCGAGGAAGGCGCCGGCAAAGATGACAAAGCCGTCGTTGGCGGTGTGCGAGTAGCACAGGAAGCTGGCGGCGTAGATGCAGTAGCCGATGCCGCCGAGCGACAGCGTGACCTTGACGCCAAAGGTGTTGGCAAAGGTGCCGGAGAAGAAGCCGACGACGGCAAAGACCGAGTACAGCGCGGTGGAGGCGGCGTCCTGTGCTTTTGTGTCCACCTGGCCACCGGCACCCATGCCGCCGAGGGCGTTGAACATGCCGGGGCACAGGAAACAGACCATGGCGACCATGAACAGCTGGACCTTGGGCGACGCATACCAGAGATCGCGGTTGAAGACGCGGAAGCCCTTGTACACCCAGCCGGGAGGGCGGACAACGGAGCCGTCGGGGCCGATCGCAGCAACCTGCTCGGGGGCAGCGGTGTGGGCAGCGGTGGGGTCCATCTCGGAGACGGGTGCTGTATTCTTTTCATCCGCCATTGTGTCGGTGGCTGTGGCAAGCTGTGGCAAGCTGTGGCGGAGTTGTTGTATGAAGCTCAGGGTCGAGGGCTGGAAGAGAACGCCGTGTTAGCCAAAGTGTTCCCCAGAATCAAGCGATCATGGAAGAGGCGAACGCTGGCAAGATGAGGACGAGTTGGGACAAAGGGGCGAATGGAAACGGGAGAATAGGGGAAGAGAACGGAGAGATGGAGAAGAGGGGAGGGGGGGGGGCAAGGCAATAAGAGTGTGCGATGCTGCTGGGAAGTACATGTGACCAGGTGCATGGGATCAACCGAGAGGGAAAGACAAGCAGGGGGGGGGGGCACAGCAGCGACGTACGGAGTACACAAAACAAATGAACAACACACGGAAGCCAAAATAAGGCGGGATGCGGGATGCGGGATGCAAGGCGCTGGCAGAGTGGACGAGAAGGAGGCGGCGGCTAAACAGAGCTGTTAGAGTGGCTGGCAATAGACAACGGCCGGCGCGGGCACGGAGCAATATATGGAAGAGAGACCAGAGGGCCAAGAGGAGACGAGACGTGGAAAGCTGTTCCGCCCGCTCGGGAATCTAACCGGAACTAGGGTTGTTGCTTAGGTTGTGTATCCTTGCTCGGAGACGGGAGGAGGAGGGGGGGCGTGGAAAGGAAGGACGAGGGCGGGCGAGGCGAGGTTGAAGTAGAAGAACAAGGCCGGGGCGAGGCAGGAGAGACAGGGAGAGAGAGGGAGAGAGAGGGAGAGAGAGGGAGAGACAGGGAGAGAGACAGGGAGAAGGGTAGCAGGAGAGGCTGTGGTAAGGTTGCAGAAGAACCGGGAGGTATCGTGCACCAAACTACTCCGTAGGAGGCGTTGGAGGGAAGAAGAAGCGCGGGCGGAGACAACGGCACGGCAGGAGACCTGGCAAGGGAACGGAATGAAACCTGGTAGGAGCAAGCTCTGTTTCCGAGCGCCAAGGGGTGCAGGGTGGTGGAGGGTGGAGCAGGAGGGCAGTTGAGGACTTTTGCAGAGGGGGGGGGGGTAATAGATAGAGACAAGAGGAAGAGGAAGAGACGGGGAGGCTCGTACCAGTGTGCTCTGCGGAGAGACAGAGACAGAGAGACAGAGACAGAGACAGAGACAGAGACAGAGAGGCAACGCGGTTGCAAGGTAGCAGCCACCCAAAGCCGTGTGCGTGTGGTCGAGGTCGAGGTGGTCGAACGGCCTCAGCAGCCAGGCCCGGTCTGGTCAAGCGTGCAGCCTGTGTCGTTGTACGAGCCGCGCGCGGGCAACGGCAGGGCAGCACCGGGGGTGGTAGTACGGCGGTAGCGTGGTAGCGTCGACGGGTGATGGGGAGGGTGGGAGGGTGGGCGTGGAGGGTGGCGTCTTGGAGCTGGGTATCAGAGCGGCGAGAACGATAAGACGAGCAGACGCGAGGACGATGGAGACAAGCTACGTGACAGGCCGCGGTTCTTTGCTATCGGGGGGGGGGGGAGAGAGAGGAGGAAAGAAAGAAAAAGAAAGAAAGAAAAAAGAAAAAAGAAAAAGAAAAAAGAAAAAAGAAAAAAGAAAAAAGAAAAAAGAAAAAAGAAAAAAGAAAAAAGAAAAAAGAAAAAAGAAAAAAGAAAAAAGAAAAAAGAAAAAAGAAAA
>JADHKO010000332.1:0-20659 GCA_019925425.1 Ophiostoma pallidulum | reverse complement strand
CCCCCCCCCCCCCCCCCGCCCCGCCCCCCCCCCGCCCCCCCCCCCGCCCCGCCCGCCCCGCGCGCCCCCACAGCCTGCTCCAGATATGGAAGCGGGGAGGGGCAAGGAGCTCACCAAGCTGTCTGTGTCGGGTGGCGCTGGCCAATGTGTAAATTGTCTTGTTGACACGAGATCGTCTAACAAAACTTGCAGCCTTGGTTAGTGACAAGCCGTCGGGGCGGTGGTGATGGTCGTCAATTAGACTCTCGGCAGGGTTTGTATTCTTGGTGGTGCGGGATGGCAACTCGAGGGAACGGTTCCTGGATGGAAACGTCCTATAATATGGGATATAGCGATATCGTGTACCAGACCGACAGGAGGAGGCGTGGGGCGCTCGGACGCCTGCACAGACATCCCCGCAGTGCACCAAAAAGGGAAACCCATTCCTCACAGAACATGGCAGCAGAAGGCTGGTAACGAGACAGACTCGTCGTTCAAATTGCGCCGCTCTGCAGGCTCACTGACACCGCGGTTGGATCTAATAAGATAGTGCAACTAAAAAGGGGCGGTGGTTTGGAGGCTGTGAAAGGTATTTTTTAAAGGGCCGCATATTGTCTGTCCCTTGGTTACTATGTATCAGAATGATTCTTTGGCAACTGATTTACAATGCAAGAAACGCCGAGTTGGCAGTAGCTGCAGGAGATTATTCCACGTCAAATGGGAACAGAAACTAATCTGAAATGCAAAGTCCGATGTTCCGGTGTACAGGTGATAGATCGGCTTCCATTGAACAGGAGCAAGAAGCAACGGAATGAAACTGCCCGTCGCCGAACCTATGTGCGGTATCCCCGTGAATTGTGGTATTCGTCAGACCGGTTGCCGCCCTGCCTCTGTCCCTGACCGCCGTGGCCCGAAGGCGGGGGCCGGTAGGGCGGCTGGCCGAAGGACTGTTGGTTGTACGCCCCCGGCGGAGGAGGGAGGTCGTAGCGGTTTTGATACCCTTGGCTGGGCCCGCCACCGGCGTAGCCCCCAGCATATCCGCCACCATTTTGCCCACCGCCATGGCGACCTCCGCCTCGGTATCCTGCATTGGGTGGAGTGGCATTGTATCTGCCATCGCTGTTGTGTCGTCCGCCGTTGAAGTGGCCTGTCCCCGCCGGCGGCGGAGGCGGCGGCTGTCCAGACCCAAACCCAGGCTGGCCAGGGGCAGGTGGCATCCAGAATTGCGGTGGTGGCCCTGAGTAGGAGCCTCGCCCACTCTGTCCCATTTGGGAATAGTGAGGGGGTCGGTCTCGACCGCCTTGCCGAGCATGCGGCCCCCCTTGGCTGTAGTTGACCGGTTGGTTTCTCCCGCCATCGTAGCGCTGGCGGCTATTGTTGTTGCCTCCGTAGCTGTTGGACGGCGCGCCTCCGTAGCCGCGTCCGGATCGCGATCCTCTTCCAAGCAGCGTTTCCTTGTCATTACGGTCGAGGACCGGCGCTGGGAGCTTCACTCCCCGTAGGAGCATTGATTTATGCGCATGCGCCGATGAGGGCAGTTCGTAATTGACCCTGTTTGGTTAGCCGTGTGAATCATTTTGCAACCATCCAACTAAAAAAAAAGGATTGTAACGTACGTAAGAGAACTGTCGTAATCAATGTCTGGGAAGGCCTTTCGCTCCAGCGGGTATGTCAAAGAGCCATGTGGAATGTAGTCGTCAATCTTCTCAACCGTGCCAGCAATGCCACCACTCGTGCGGGCATCTAGCTTGTATTGAGAGATGCCCTGCCGCTTCGAGTAGAATGTTGAAGTGATCTCGTTGTACAATTCCGTGTTTGCATCAGACAACAGCAGAGCAACCTTTCCGACACCGTTGCGGATCTGATCTGCCTGGCTCAGGAGCGGGTATCGCTGTTCCACAGCAGCTAGCAACCGCTCCATGTCAATGAACGGCAGAAGTGCCACGCCCTGCCACGCAAATTTCTTTCCGTTGAGGTCAAGATCGAATTCTTCTGGATAGAAATCGATGATTTCGCTGTCTTCGTTCAACATGAGATCATGAAAGACTTCAGGGATGGCATGCCGCGAAGCGGCCGGAAGCACGCTCATGAGTTGTTCAAAGGGCCTCGAGATGCGGCCCTTTTCGAAGCGAAGGTTCAGCTTTGCGAGGTCCACAAAGTCGGCTGCGAAGGGGGCATAGTGATAGGGGTAGTACCACTCCCAGGAGGGGCAACCCTGGAAATAGTAGAGCAGCACCCAAGCGAGGCCTTCCACATAGGCGCGAGCAACGCTATGGCGAAACTCAATGTCTTTCGGGTCCACATGAAATTTCTGTTCGTAGTAGCGGTCTGCATATCCCTCTTCCCACATGCGAACGGTGTCCACTACCCCTTCTTCAGTCTTCGGTTTGGGTGTGCTGGCACCACTGGCATCCTGGGTGCTTGTGTCCTCTTCTATGAGGTCGGCCTTTCGCTTCCCCAACGCAGGCACTTGCGTGGAGGCATCATCCTGAACGATGTCTGTGGATGTCGATGTGGACGTGGACGCGCTTCCGTCGTTGTCACCGGGTTGTGAAGCTTGATTTTGCATCCGGCTCCTGAGGACGCTGGCCGCGCTCTTGTTCGCCACATTTGCGCTGCCGACGGCGCTGCGGTTCACAACCATATCGTGGGTGAGAACCTTGGGCGATTCGGCTGAAAAGGTAGCAATGGGCCGCAAAATCAGCCCGGCTGAACTCTCTGCAAACACATTGTCGCCTCCTGTATTCCGTGTCGAGTTTCGAGTCTCGTTGCGGGCCCTACCCTGGTCCTGCTGGAGTTTGCGCCGCTTGTTGTTTTCTTCTCTCCGATCCTCTTGCTGCTTTCTGCGCCTGAATATGGAATCCTCTTGCTTGGCTAGGCCGCTCATGATGCATTGCGCACGCTCCAGGTCGACATGGCCGTCCTTGGTGATGTACCCATTCATGTATGGTAGGTTGTCCTTCCATAGCGCCGTGAGGGTATTAATACCGTTTTCGCGGATCTCGAGAGCGGGAAGATGGGGAAGAAAGTCGTTGCCGACGAAGCAACATAAAAAGATCCAGTCATCGATGGCACGCTCCAGGTCCCATCGAAATGGAAGATTGGGAACATCCAGCTCTACCGCAAGGTACTCGCGAAGGACAGATACATGCAGCCAGATAAACGGCTTCTGTGCCTGCACGTTATCCTTTTCGTCGAATTCGCCATTTTTCTCCTTCACTTCGCCTTTGCACGCGCTCGCCTCATGGCCCTTCTGGCCGCAGAGCTTGCACATCCGTGCCTTGCTGTCTTGGAAAAAGACATCCTCGCGCAAGACTCGGAAATGCGGTTCGTGAGTGGCAAGACTGAGCATGATTAGATCTGCATCCAAGCCATAAATAACGTGACGAGTGTTGGGGTCATGATCAGGCGAGGCGCGTTGGGAGCGAACAAAGTCCATGATCTTGTGCTCGCCCTCTCCCGGTACGCTGGCATCCGAGATGATGATCTTCATCTTCGCCCACGATGGATCCGTGTTCAACTTATACGCGCACCAGTATCGCAAGCTCGCGGCCAGAATATCCATGAAAGGCGTGCCTGGCGTGATGGAGTTGGAGTCGAATGCCTTTTTGGCGGCCGCCTCGAGGGAGGCTTCAGAAAGTGTTCCGCCGTTTTGTTTCTTCAGCAGCTTTAGAAGTTCCTCTTTGTCTTCTTCTTTCTCCTTCGCCTCCTGCGCAGATCGAAAGCGACGCGAGCGCTGCTGGTTCATCTTGGCACGGGGCGCGACACCGTCTGTGGTGCAAGTAGTGTTAGTTAGAGGGAGGAAGTGCTTGCATAAAAAGAGTCTGGGAGGCTCAGGACAACATACCAACTGCAATCATCAGCAGCTTCCGGGGCCGCACCATATTGACAACACGGTCGGTATACTTGAAGATTTCTAGCATCATCTCCTCCTCGTCTTTCGGCGGCGGGCGATCCTCGGGGTGGGAACAGGGGTGGACGATGCCGTTCATGTCGAGGTACAGGTTGTCGAATTCCTCTCCATTCGGGTTTGGGCCTGTGGTATCCACAGGGATGACGCTGCCGTCGTCCATCTTTTGGGGCGTCTGCTCAACGACTGGAGAGATGATCTTCGGGTACTTGCTCGAGAGCCATCGGAACGCAGCCGGGATACCCATTGTTCGCGGTCGGTACGGACGTGGTTATTGGTGCTAGAGACAATCCTTTGCAGCCCTGTGCCTCTGCGGTACGCCTGGAAGCAAGCGTGGCCGAGTGGATGTTGGGGAGAAGAAGAAGTTGCGACTTGATGCACTCGGGCCCATTGGCGTCGACAATGTGCAGCCTTGTTTGTTCGGAGTTTGATAGACGGGGACTGCTGGTGCGTGGTGGTTGGATACGGATTCGTTCTTTGACTGCCTTTATGAGGAAAGAAGTCGTCGTCCTCGGTCTGCGCTGCGGTGTGATGGTTTCTTGCGAGCGTCGGGTCTTGCTGGCCCCGTTAGGTAGGTCTACTTTTCTTTATGTTCTGTTTTCGTCCTGTGCAGGCGCGTTGCCTCGAGTGATGAAAGGAAAAAACGATGCTGCTGGTGTGACCGTTGCTAGGGATCGTTCAACAACAGTCGCCGGTGTCTTTGTTGCGTTGGATCGTCAAAGAGAGGAATACCAACTGAAGCGCTTTGCGTGTCTTTTTGCAAGCTTTGCACGTTCGATCGATGCGTCGAGAACAAAGGGCGAAAGAATATTTCGACCCTGCGGAGTACTAGTAGCTGCCTGTCTCCAGTTATGACTAAGCCAGATTGACAGCCCCCGCATAGTTGCATTGCCACCTCTCTTGCCGATGGGCGACGCGCATAGCAGCAATGTGTTATGATCGCATTGCCGTTTTGCATGGAACCCGCTAGCGCAGAAAGGTTAGGGGTTCACAGCAATGCGGCCTGGGACCTGGATTGAGAGGTGGACAAAAAAAAAAGGGAGCAAGTCAACGAACAACAGGCGATATCACCACAACGGTCGAGACAGGCGCGACAGACACGACCAACGCCAGCAGCCCTCTATGCTATGGGAGCGACAGCTTTGAGCGACGTGACGAGCACCCTTTTTTTGGAATGGAAGGAGAGCCGCGGTTTGGTTGAAGCCCACAACACTCCCACATTTGACTGGGCCGGACCACCGCTCGATGGAAGCTTGCGCGTGAGGACGCTGCCTCCCTCGCCATGTTCTCCATTGCTTCGGCTCCCGCCAAGCAGTCGGTGGAGGAGACAATACATGTTTTGAGCGGCCGGCTAAGCTCTGCTACGCTGCTTGAAGACCGCCGGGCTGCCATTCTAGGACTCAGGAGCTTTGCAAAGGAATACCCGGCATCGGTTGCCTCTGGAGCCTTGCGGAGCTTGATCGGGAGCTTGTCAAAGGACGGCGAGGATGTCGATACGGTCAAAGTGGTCCTTGAGACCCTGCTGATGCTGTTCAATCCGAACGAGGGCAGCCCGGAGGCCTCGGAGGAGATCGCTCTCTGGCTAGCCGACGAGTTCACGCAGCGGCTGGAAAACATAACGCTTCTCTTAGATTTTCTCGAGACAGACGACTTCTACTCGCGGCTCTACTCGCTGCAGCTTCTCTCCGCTATCCTAGCTGCACGGACGGACAGAACCGAAGAGTGCATCTTTACTGCCCCCCTCGGTATCTCACGACTCGTTGCTCTGCTCGACGACCGGCGTGATGCGATCCGCAACGAGGCCATCACGCTGCTTACCTACCTAACGCCCACATCGACCGAGATCCAGAAGCTCGTGGGGTTCGAGAGCGCATTCGAGCGGCTATTCAAGATCATCGAGGAAGAGGGGTCCGTCTCGGACGGCGGCCGTGTGATCGAGGACTGTCTCATATTCCTCGCGAACTTGCTCCGGCTCAATGCCCACAACCAGACGCTGTTTCGGGAATCACTGTGCACTGCACAGCTCGCCCGCCTGCTTAAAGATGTCAGCACAGAGGACACACAGGACAATGAGATGGCTAGCTGGGCGGTGGCACAGCGCAACAGAAATATTTACGCCCTTCTCGCAGTGATCCGGCTGTTTCTTGTTCCGGGGGCAGTGGGCACAGCGCAAAACCAGGCAGAGTTCTGGCGACACGGTGTTCTGTACCACGCGCTGCAACTGTCCTTCAACAGCTCGTTCGAGGTTCAAATCCGCGCAGAGGTGAGGCCAGAGATCGACGACGAAGCATCGCGAGCATATACCACCTCCCGGGAGGCCACCTAAAACTAACCGGCTGCAACGCGTTACAGGCACTGACAACATGTGCTGCCATCATCCGGGGAAATGCGACTCTGCAGGAGAACTTTGCGCAGCTGCGCGTCCGCTCCCCGATCGAGGATGACAGCCACGCGGCCCCGACGAAGGAGGGCGAAAAGTCGAGCACAAACGGCGTTCACGATTCGGTTTACGTGATTGACGGCCTTCTCGACTTGACGCTAAGCGTACGCGCAGCTCAATTTTTCGACGTACGGATGGCTGCATGCGACTGCTTGAAAGCGTACTTTTATAACCACGAGGTCGTGCGGCTGCATTTTTTGCAAAGGGCGATTGACGGCCACGCCTCCGGCGCCGACGAGACTGCCAACGTCTTAACAACCCTTCTGCAGCCTCCCACAGCTTCACCGTCTAGTGACCCCTATCGCAATTGGTTTGCGTCGGTGATCATGTTTCATCTGATCAACGAAAACCCACGAGCAAAGGCGCTTGTGATGGCCGTAACAGAAGGAGACGAGGCAAACGGCGAAGAGGTCGTGACAAGCATACAGACAATTGCGGCTCACCTCCTTGGTAGCGTGCATAGAGGCGATGATGAGCGGGTGGTGATTGGCTATCTGATGCTTCTCTTGTGCTGGCTGTTCGAGGACCTCGAGGGCGTGAACGACTTCCTGGGAGAGGGGAGCAATGTGCAGGGCCTGATCCAAGCCGTGGTGAAGAATACGAGCAGCGAGGTTGCCGTCCAGGGGCTTGCGGCACTGTTGCTCGGCGTTCTTTACGAGTTTTCCACCAACGACTCACCAATACCCCGGCAGAAGCTGCACGAAATCATCATGGGAAGGATGGGCCGTGACCGGTACGCCAACAAGGTCAACACCCTCAGGACGTACCCACCACTCAGAGATTTTGAAGTGATACCGCAAAAGCTGGACCCTCTTGCAGACGAAAAGCTGCCAAGCGTGTTTTTCGATGGCGCCTTTGTCGACTTCTTCAAGGACAACTACAGCCGGCTGTTGAGGGCAATTGACAGAGACCCTGGCATGGAGATATCCTTTGTGGCGAATGGTGTTCAGCAGGGGATATCTCGGGAACTGGTCGATTCGCTCCGCGCTGAACTTGGCGACAAAGACGGCGCGCTCCGAACGACCCAGGAGCGGATATCAGCGCTGGAAAATGCGCTTGGTCAAGAGCGAGCAGACCACAGAAGAACCATAGAGAATGGTACCTCGGATTTAGCAAAGGCGAAATCAACCTTGGATTCACTCGCGCAGAAACACGAAGAAGAGCTCCGGTGAGTCCTGCGGTGGCAGAAGAGCGGCGCACGGCAGGGCTGCGGCACAGAACGCTAACAGGTTCGGTTTGTCCTTTGCAGCCGAACCCATGTAGAGCACCAAAAGATCCGAAGCGACCTACAGCGTCAAATGGACCAGGGCCAGAAGACAGCAGAGGCAGAGACGGCACGTGTCCAACGGCGGCTGGAGGCACAGATAGCTGATCTGCGCGCCACAAACAGCCGTTTGGAAGTGGATTTGCTAAAGGTGAGCTGCTACGCACATGCCCTTACAAAGATGCCTGCTAATGCCACGGCCAGGCAAACAAAAGCAAGACACTTGAACTCCAGGCGGCCCGTGATGCCTTCAAGACCCAGCTGGCCGATGCCGAGGCTGTCACAGCCGACGCGAAGATAACAGCCAAAGACCTGGAAGGCAAGGTAGCTGCGGCAGAAATACAGACGGCCGAGCTAAAGGAGACGCTGGAGGCCGCAGAAGAGGATGGCCGCAGATTGCGTGACAAACTGCAAGCCGCGGAGAAGCGTGCTAAAGAGGTAATACGATGACGGGAGACTGCACCCCTTGAGACCTGTTCTGACTGACAACGTATGACGCAGGCCGAGGACGCTTTGAGCCAAGTCAAGGAAGAAAAGAAATCCACACAGACCGAGCTGGACGACCTCCTGATGGTATTTGCCGACTTGGAAGAGAAGGCGGCGGACTACAAGGTACGTATCCGAGCTACAGCAGGCATTTCTTTTCAGACAAGACGCTCCACGCCCACTTTTCAACGATAGGCTTGAAGTTTGACCACTGACACTGCTTTTTTCTTTTCTTTCTGGCTAGATACGCCTGAAAAAGCTAGGCGAACAGATCTCTGATGATGAGGACGGAGATGGGGACGAGGAGGAGGAGGAGGAGGAGGAAGAGGAAGAGGTTGACTGAATGCGACGGACATTGAGACGGAGGATGATTTGGTTCACTGAGGTGGGTGGAACTGCAGAATTGAGAGTCGCAGCATGCCATTTTGTGGCAGGGAGAACAAGGAATCTGGTCAGTGTGACAAAAGGGAAGCTTGGTTGGGGGGGCGCATTTGCGGCGTTGACGCTAGTACTGCGTACTAGCCACTTGATTTGGTGGGCGCGCAAAAGCGAATGGTGAGAAAAAAATTCAATTCCAACTGTTAAGCAACGACCCCCCCCCAAAGCAGTAATTCACGAGACATCGAACGCCTGCTTGTAGCACTGGACACATCCTGCTACAAGAAGCAGCCAGTTACCGCCCACCCCCTGTGCTGCCCTAGATAGTCGCCTTCGATGTCTGAACGGGAGTTCCAGAGCGGCTCCGAGTCTTCGGACGAAGAGGGATGGCTTGATGCCAACCCAGAGGACGACGAGGAGCCGCAAGTCGTCATCTCGCTTCTGGACGACCAAGTCTTCCCGGACGCCGTGTCCATGATTGCCTACTGCAAAGAGGAACATAAGTTCGATTTCCTCGCCGTGAGGGACCGGCTAGGGCTGGACTTTTACGGCTGTGTCCGACTCATCAACTTCGGTGAGTTTCACCATGTGGGTGCCGGAGCTCCGATAGTTGGTGGATAGGGGAGCCTAACGCGTCTTGTTCCTCTTCTTCTATTTAGTCCGCCAGCGTGTGCATGAAGGGTCTGCCCTTCCGGCCGAGATCACCGCGGATGACATTGCCAGCGAAGAATATTTGCGGCCGTTCCTTGACGATGATGCTCTCATCCTGGGTCTGGACAGTCTCCCAGAGTCACAGCTGCAGAGCGGCACAGAGAAGAGCACAGGCCGCACAAGTGTCGATACACCGCCTTCTGCTGACTTGAAGCAGAAGAATGAGGAGTTGCAGTCAGAGCTCGAAAGCTTAGCCCGGCAATTTGAGACCTACCGTCTAGCCGTGCAGAAGACCCTCGACCAGCGCTGGGGCGTGGATGAGGAGCCGCAGAAAGACCCCAAGGCCGTTCCGGCACCGAAGAGCGACGACAAGGAGGAGTCTTCTGGTGGCAAAGACTACTACTTTGAGTCGTACTCTCACAGTGGTAAGAGTGTAGTTTGCAGAGTAGTCCACGGGAACGCTTGGGCACTGACAATTTGGGGTTTCCTCCAGACATCCACGAGACCATGTTGAAGGACACAGTCCGGACAGATGCCTATCGCGACTTTATTTATGCCAACAAGCACCTGTTCGCTGGAAAGACGGTGCTTGATATTGGCTGTGGCACAGGTATGATCCCCAGCACGATGGGAAAAGCTCCGCCTGGGAGACAGCCTGCCAACCCTTTACTAACCTCCCTGTGCCAGGTATTCTGAGCATGTTTTGCGCCAAGGCTGGGGCCAAGCTTGTCATTGCTGTTGACCGGTCCGAGATCATCAACAAGGCCCGCGAGAACATCTTCCACAATGGCCTAGCCGACAAAATCGTTTGCCTCAAAGGTCTGATCGAGGAGGTCAAGCTCCCCGTTGCCAAGGTGGACATTATCGTCAGCGAGTGGATGGGCTATGCACTGCTGTACGAGGCCATGCTGCCCAGTGTGCTCTATGCTCGTGACAAGTACCTGACGCCGGACGGCCTGCTGGTGCCAAGTCATGCTTCCTTGTTCTTGGCGCCCGTCAGTGACTCCGAGTACATCACAGACAGCATCGTGTTCTGGCGGGATGTCTACGGCTTTGACATGAAAGCCATGCAGGCGGGAATCTACGACGATGCGCGGATGCTGGTGATGCCCGAGAAGACGGTTGTGGGAGCTGCGTCCATGTTCAGGCATCTCGACCTACACACGGTCAAGGTTGAGGACCTCGTCTTTACCTCCAGCTGGAAGACCGAGCTCGCCGAGGGCACCGAATCCCTAGATGGGTTCCTGGTCTGGTTCGACATCTTCTTTGGCGACTCACGGACGGCTGCTATCGAGCCAGTTGACACAAGCTCTCTAACGTGGGCCGCTGGAGGCAAGGACCGCGTTGCCTTCACTACCGGGCCGTTTGCCAAGGCGACGCACTGGATGCAGTGTCTGCTCTTGTCCAAGTCCCACTCTAAAGCACTGACAGAGGCCGATAGCCGCGGGGTAGAAGGAGAACTATCCTTTATCACCGCGGACGATAACCCTCGTGCCCTCACCCTGCGTGTCAAATGGACGCGTGCTGGCAAGCAAGAGGAGCAGTCATGGGCCCTAAGATGATGGCAGTGGCTGTAATCCATGTCCCAGAGGTATGTGAGCGATAAATCCACTCACAGATTCTACTTTTTAAAAAATATATCAACTAGTTTTGCAAGATGTGCGCCATTTCCGTTGACCCCTGGTCAGAATATGCCTTGCTGTTCCCCTTTGTCCTATCTAAAAGACGAAAAACGAGAGTGATACCTGGCTACTATTGTTGCCAGGCCCAAAGAACCCAAGAACAAGCCCACATCCCTAGATCGATAGTAGTCTATGTGCTTTGACCCTGCAAAAGAAGACCAAGACGGGTATCAAAAATGAGGAACACCGGCGGTCTGTAAAACCAGGTTTACCACGCTCAGGAAGCCCTCGCCAAGGATAAAACCCTACAGTTCGCTCGTTAGAAACAAAGAGGCACCGCATTGAATTAGGCATCTGACAGGCGAAAGGGGAGACGTACCGATGCGAGAATAATGGCCTTTGTATCGTCGCGGCCAGACAGCCTCCAGTATAAGGCAATGAGACCACCGACACTGCGTGCTAGAGTGAACGACGGCACATTGTACATGCCTGCCTTTGCGTTAGATGAAGCATTATCGATGCCAAAGCAAAAAAGGCCCGGGTATATGACATACCGACTGCAACAGCGATGCCACCAGGAATGTAGGCATGCCAGGACTTCTCCGCGGTGTGGATCCTCAGCAGCGTTACTGCAGCAAACAAAAGGGCTGAGCCTACAGCCCACTCGCCGGCCAGGGGAGGCAGGCCCTTACCCGTCACGAGGCGGGCGGTGAATATCCACACATAGGCAGTCGGGATCTGGAAGAGGTCTGACGGGATCTCATACGCAGCCTGGTAGAGCTTGTACAGAAATGCGCTGGCAATTGCGCCAACACTGGTACCGATGATCTGACCCCAAAACTGGGCACTCGGTGCTGCACCAAGAAGATGCCCGGTTTTGAGATCCTGCATGAGCTCACCAGCTTGAAGCGCACCCTAGATAGTGGTTGCAGACTCGCGTTAGTCCAGGTCGCTTTGAGCGAGTCGCATAACAGTGACTTACGGCTTCTGACACAGCACCTGCTACCAGGTTAATGAGGACATTGCTCTTGTGTGTTCCTGGAATGATCAACGCGAAGAAGAGTTGTGTGAGTTTGGAGATGCCGGACACGGGGTTGAGGTCGGTCTAGACTCTGTTAGCAATGGCATGAGTCTGGTACAGTACAAGAGGAAGGCCTGATGGCTTCTTTGTCTAGTGGCCGTACTTCACCGAGGGCCCTCACACCCATGATGCTGAGAACGAGGGCCATTGCAATCGATATACATATGGTATACAGAGGCACAAGCGGGCCAAAGGTGAAGCGAACGCAGGCGACACAGAACAGGATCGACAGGACCAGGCCAAATGAAACAACCTTGCTGCCAATTTGCTGGTCTGGAGGAGCATCCTTCTCCGCATTGTCATCCGCATGATCCTCATCAACCAGCTCATCAAGAGCGGCATGAGCATGGAACGTCTCGCGTTCGTCGCCAACGTCGGTCACTGGGGTTCGTAAGTTGAAGAGCGGACTGGGCGGCCCGGAGGCAGCATCGGTGGGATCGTCCGAGTTGTTGACTGCGGTGTAGCCACTCATGTTCTGATTTCGCAACAGCCTGCTGGCGAGGCTGGACGGGAGGTGGCTAGCAATGGCAGTTTGTGTCTCCGGCCAATATTGGATGGCGGAGCGGGCGGCGATGTGCCCGAGGCTAACAATACCATCTGCTAGCATGATGGCAATGGAAATCCACACAATCCATCCCTTGCTACCGGTTTCCCAGTCTCCAATGGGGCCAGGTGCCCAGCCGCGGTACTTTGCCAGAGGTGAAAGAATGGCCCAGCCAACGACGGCGCCGAGGAGCATGTGCGTGGTGGTTGCCGGGCCCATGATGACGCCCTGGCCGATGTAGGCAAGACTCGGATTGAAAGTCCAGAGCCAGGTTGCGGCGGCTGTCGGGCCGAAGATAGGGACGTTCCGGATGATGGGGAGAAAGTATGTGGCTAGAGTAAAGAGCCCCGAAACGAGGAAGCACCCTAGAAGCAGGCGTACGTTGGACCGCCACTCTTCGCGGCGACGAATCTCATGCTCCGAAACAGGATCCTCGCCAACCGCGGCATCAGCTATGCCAGCATCCCGCCCAGCTGGTAAGGGAGGAGGCAGGGGAATCGTCTCCTCGCCGGCGAGGCTGGCGAAGTCCGAGGGCGTCTTGCCCGAGCCAGGCTTCGGCTTACGGCCGTGGAGGGTACCAATCAACACAGCCGCGCCGAAGCCGCTAGGGAACTTGAGCTTCTCTCTGATTATAACTTGTCGGCGGCTAGGGCTGTGTTAGAGACAAAGGGGAGAACAACAGATAGCCATGGGGGGCAGGGCACACAAGTCGAAACAGGAAAAGGGCGAGGAGACGTACAGAGGAACAGCAAAGAGGACACCAAAGTAACACAGCCCGAGTGACCACAAGATCGTCTTGATCAACGACAGATTCAGGGGCCCGAGTTCGTCTGGGGTCAAGAGATAGTTCATGGCTGGAATGACACCAACAAAGCCGGAGCCGAGGGGAGCAATGGCCATACTGCCGGCAACGGTCTGGACCAGAACGTTCTCAACAGGCGAGAAGGGGAAGGACAGATGGGGGGCAAGCGCCTTGAAGATGCCGAAGCCAAGCAGGCTGGACGGCAGCGACATCGTGCTAACAAAGCCAGTCTGAAGGCCGAAGTACATATTGGAGGAGCAAATGATCAATCCAACAGCGAGGCCGACCACCAGGCCGCGCACCGTGAGGTGGTGTCCCTGGGGGGCGGCCGGGTGCACGCTCGGCAGAGCCGTAGACGGTGGCCGCATGGCGACAGGGAGGGGCGCCACGAGACGCTGGCGGCGGCGGCGCGGATTTGCGGGATGTGGATGCGGATGGGGGACACCGGGGGGGGGGCGTACAGGTGTGAGAGACGGCCGGCCGGCGTTCCGGCGTCGGTCGCCAGTCAACAGCGGAATGGAGAGCAAAAGTCAAAACGCTGTGCTGTCATTGGTGCCTGAGGCCCTTTTGCAGACCCACACAAAAGCGGGCTTGCTACCGGTGTATGTACGGAGCTCACAGTAGCTACTGGGGGCAGGTGGGCCTGGCCAGGCCTGCCGGACAGGGGATGGGCGCTGGGGAACGGCGGGTGGCCTCTGCATAGGGCGCCGTAGCGCACGCTGTAGTGCCACTCCGCAGCGCGGCTCCATGCCCGCTGCCGAGCAACTTGGAGACCCAGCCCGGTGGTTCAAAGGCGTTCTGTGAGCTTTGGGTCGCGGCTTGGGAGACAGCCGGCGCCCAGCTGTCAATCCAGGATGTCCTTGCATTCGCCACGCGGCAGGCCCCCAGCAGTCTCACACTGGAGGCGAATGGAAAGGAACGGCAAGGAAATGTCGCGCAGTCACCTTATCGTCTCTTTCCGTTGCACGACGTCCGAGCATCTTGCTTGGTGAGGAGTCTGTATCTTGCCTTTCCTCGACAGAACGGCGGGCCTGGAATGCGCTGCCAAGTGGCCAGCACATGCCCACTTGGAAGCGGGGCCGCTGTGGTGGAGTCCGGCATTGTCGCCCCATTGGCCGCCGTGGCATGCACGTCCCCCGCCCGCATGCAGGCGCGCCATGCACAGCTCGGGCAAGCAGTGACGTGATTGGACGGTGCTGACTGGCGCTCTTATCAGCCCGCGGCCCTTTGGGATGGCGTCGTTGTACGGAGTGCTGCGTGCGGCCTTTTGCGCGCAACGGCAGGCCAGTCTTCGGCGGCGGCGTGGTGATGCCGCGCTCGTTCGAGTACGGAGCTGCTCTGGCTGGTCGCCTGGTTGTTGTCGTCATGCCTCGCCGGCTGGCCACTCTTCTCTTGGTTATTTGGACCATTTGGACCTCGACCGGACCCTTGCCCTTGTTTCGCCGTCTCGGCCGCCTTGCCACGACGCCTTGTTCCATCCCCGCGCCGAAGTCGTTGGCCAGACGGTTGGTCTTGGCAAACACCCTCCCTGGCCTCCCGGCCCCTGCTCTTGCTTGTCCCGCCTCCCTCGTCCCTCGTCCTGTTTCTCCTCTCCCTCAGCCTTATCATCCACCCCCCCCCCCCCCCCCCCCAAACAGTGACCATATCCCATCGCTTCCTATCGCCGGATTCCCATCGCCTGTTGTCTCTTCACAGCCCCCCCCCCTCCCCGTCTCCCATCCATCTTCGTCTTCTGGTTGTCTGCATTCCTTCATCCTCCTCGTCCGTCTCCCCACCACACTCCTCCCCCCTCTGCACCCTCCAGGTCACATGCGGGCACTGCTCCCATTCGTCAGTCCACTTTGCTGCGCGTTGGCCGACAGACCGTGCCGCTGCCCTCGTCTGTTCCACTGCGTCACCATCGTGTCGCCCAGCCGCCCTTCCGACCCGTGCAGCATTAACACGCCGTCGACCTGTTCCCATTTCTACTGTAGTTTTGCCCTCTTTCCCTATCTGTTTCACCTCTACCTTGTCTCGTGCGACCGCCCCTGGACTTGCGTCAACCTTTTTCTTTCGTGTTGTCGTCGTCTGTCCTGGCCAGTTTTGCCCTTTCGCCCTTTCGCCCTTTCGCCCCTTCGCACTTGTCCCCCCCCCCCCCCCCTTGTTCGTCTTGATCAGGGATGTGTGAGATGACCCTCCTCCCCTTCTGCGAGGAACCGGGCTGAGTATGTTTTCTTTGTAACTTGATCGTCCACGATCGTCTCGCCTCCTATCCCCTTTTCCTCCCCGCGGCCGCTCCAGGGTCTACTGCTGTGCTGTTCGTCTGCCGTTGTCTGCTTTCGAATTCGAATCGGCCACGCAAACGGGCGGTTGCGAACTGCATCGTAGTGCTCAGGAAGCCGCATGCCCAATCGCACTGGCCTGGATTGATGCTGACCTCACGCAGATGAAATTGCGGAAGCTGTGACGGACGTCGCTTCCCTCCTGCTGACTCGCTTCTCGCGCGCCCTCCTTCCCTGGGCTGGCACATCCGCCTGTCGCCCTTTCCTTTTTCATCGGGACGTCTACGCTGGTTTTCCAACATAGGCATTCTGCCTTGTTGCCCGCTCCTCCCCTCGTCTCTCTCTATTTTTTGGAGTCCTCTTACACGCTTGTCCCTTGCGAACAATCCCTCCATCTTGAGGCACCCGTCTCTGGCCCCACGGTCCCCCCTCCTCCTGCACCTTCTTATCCCCTCTCTCCTGCACGCGGCCATGGCCACAATCGCCTTGACCCGCCCGGTGCCGCCGCACCGGGCATCCTCCAGCATGGCCGCGCTCGGCTCGACCATCAGCCTCGACGTGGCCGAGATGCCTTGCCAGGCGGCACAGACGCACCCACAGCCGCCGGCTCCGGTGCCAAACAAGCACATCCCTGTGTGTCCACCTGGACCGCCTGTGGCTTCAACGACTCCATCGCCGTCGCCGCCCCCGGGCGAACCCGATCGTTTTCAACAGTCCCTTCTGTTCCCTCCAGACTACTTCCCCTGCTCCAAACGAGGCGATCTGGCGTTGCATAGCATTGACCCCGCTGGCGTGGCTGCGGCAATGGACTTCGCTGCTCGCCAGCCGCTGCCCGACCCATCCCTTGTCTTTCCCTGGTTTCACGGCATGCATCCGGTCAACCACATGCAACTGGCCTTTTTCTCCCAGCGCCGCCGTGCAAATCGGGAGACGCCTTGTTGCCTGCGCGGCCTGACGGTTGTCAAAGCCGATGGCCAGTTGGGCACAGCCCGGCTAAAGGGCGCTGTTGCGCCTGACGAGTTCCTCGAGCCGGGTACCATGGCCGAGTTCCTCGACGCCGATCCCAGAGAAGGCTTCTCGGTTCGCAATTTCCACATCCAGGTCGCCAAAATCGCCGTGACATCGGACATCATTGTCTATGGCGACGACGAGGCTGCCGTGGAAACGCTGGGCTGGGCCATTGCTGCTGCCCAGAAAGCCTGGCGCGACAAGCACACCGAAACCGGCCACGACCTCCTCGTGTACAACACATTTGTCTGTGCAGCCGACTTCTCCATCTTTGAGCAGAACTGCCCACATCTCGTTTCCATCGACGCGAGAGGCCAATTGACTGGCAATGTTATCAACTTTTTCTGTCAAGAACGAAAAGAAATGTACGCCATGACGGTGGCATCCGAAATCTCACACAACGTATGGCTGGGACCGACTCCCGAGCCGGACTCGGAAGACGAGGCGGCCTACGACATTCTTATCGAATGCAGCGATGTTGGGCACCTGAACCCCCGTGCATTGCGCGCCATGGTAGAAGCAGAGAACCTTCGCAGCCAGAAGATATATCTCGACTTTCCATCCTCGGGCACCATTTTGCCGCCAACGTGGTCCCACGCAGAGGCTGATGCCATTGTGGACTCTTGCAAGTGGATCTACCACTTAGCTCATGGCACAAAGCCGTCGTCTGCATCCGCGTCGCCCACGGAATATGGGGCAAGCGGTGCCGACGAATCTGGGGATCTCAGCTTGCCATACCCTCCGGACGGGTCGTTCGATCGGCCTGGCTCCCGTCCAAGAAAAATCCTCATCCACTGTGCCGACGGTTACACGGAATCAACAATGCTAGGGCTGGCCTACTACAGCTACAGCACGGGCATCCCAATCCCCGACGCTTGGCTCAGCCTCCATACAACCAAGCAGCGGAACTTTTTTGCCTATCCCACGGACGTCGCCTTGCTTACGTCCCTGGCGCCGCAACTGCTTTGCCATTCGCCCCTATGTACAAACAAGGATCTTGCCACCATCACAACCATGATTCAGAGCCAGCCAACATGGTTTTCCGCAATGGATGGCTCGTTTCCAAGCCGCATCCTCGACTACATGTACCTCGGAAACCTGAACCACGCCAACAACCCAGAGCTACTCAAGGCACTTGGTATTACACAGATCCTAAGTGTCGGTGAGATGGCGATGTGGGGGGATGATGATCTTGATGAGTGGGGTGAAGAGAACGTGTGTGTGGTGCAGGGCGTCCAGGACAATGGAATTGACCCTCTTACACATGAGTTTGAGCGGTGCCTCGAGTTTATCGGTATGTTTTTGTTGTCAACCCACCCCGCCTCCCCCCTCCCCGCAAACTCTCTTTTATGAGTTTCGTCCACTTGCGCTAACCGAACCGTACTGTGAAGAACGAGGGCGCAGAAAGGGCACTTCGACTCTTGTTCATTGCCGCGTCGGTGTCTCTCGGAGTGCAACCATTTGCATTGCCGAGGTGATGCGGTCTATGAAAATTTCCCTACCACGGGCATATTGCTTTGTGCGCGCCCGGCGCTTGAACGTCATAATCCAGCCACATCTTCGTTTTGCCTACGAGCTGCTCAAATGGGAGGAGATACTTCGGCATCGGCAGACGATGGAAGACGCCCCCCTGCTCGGAAATGATACGGGCATCAAGAGGGAGCTTGAATGGGGCGAAATTGCTCGCGAGGTGGCTTTGATGAATCAGCCGTACGTGCGGTGAGCGCTATTACTGTGTGCTCTTGTTCTCGATGGACCGAGTCTGGACGGGCCTTTTATATCGGCCAACTTGGCTGCTGCACGCCGGTGCACCACCGGCCACGCGCCGGATTACGAATAATGACGGAAATTTTCGGGACCTGTTTTACTTTTATTCTTATTTTTGGGATGGACTGTTCTACATGCGTTTATTGACTGCTGCTCTGCTGGTGGGTTTGTTGTTCTAGGTTGGTGATCTCACGGGCACTTGCGGTTTACTTGAGTCTTTCAGAGGGATGTGTGGGCAGGCTGCGAGTTCACGCACATATGTGATGCGTTAGTTTGGCCACCGAGTACGATGGGTGGCGAGAAAGCTTTCGCCGTACACGGTTACGTTCAATGTTACTGCTTATTGTGTACTGAACAAGGAGGCTAAAATGATTTGTACACCCACATCTGAATCGCAAAAAAAGAAGACAAGAACAAGAGATTAACCAAAAGCCTATCCCAGCTCACGGACGAGACGCTACCTTCCCTGATAAAACGCCATGTGAATGCAGACGGAAAGCGTTTCTGGGTCCACCTTGTTCGAGTGTCGTAGGGTCGAAAGAAGGGAACATGAGGGGAAAACAAAATAAACAAAATGCCAAAAGTAAACCAACCAGCGGTCAAGTGGGCTTTCAACACGCCAACCACATTCGGGCAGCCCCCTCACGTGTAGGGAGCTCTCGCTCGAAAAATTAAAAAAAAAAAACAAAGATTCCGACTGGAGGCATCAAGAGCCATAAGCCGAGGCTTCCAATCGGTCGCCGTCCAAGATCCTGCGACGAGCAAGGGCGTGTGTTAGTATAATGTTGCATCTTCGACCCTTTCACGTGGTGGGCATGTGTTCACTTACGAAAAGTGCTCGGCTAGGTAGCCTTCGCCCCCTGTTTCCATGTTGATGTTGAACACATTGAAGCCACCGTCACTGGTGACGACCATGACCTGAGGGCTGTTGCTGCTCATGGCGACCACACTTCGCAGCGGCCCACCCGCATAACCAGAACCGCCGCTTGCAGCGTTGGCAGCGGGGACGGAAGCCCCCCCTGCCTTTACCGGGGTGGTCACGGCGCCTACTCTAGGAATCTTGATGTAGGCGAAATCGCGCAGCGGCTCCCATATTTCTGTCACCGTCTGCGGCAGATAGGAACCCACGACGCCTGCAACGCTGCGGCCCATAATCTGCGAGGACCGTCGTAGCATGCTCCCAAAGGAGCCGCTCTGTCGGCGTTGGCCGGATGCACCGCCGTCCCTGTTGCTGCCGCTGCCGGCCAGATCGGCCGGGTCATTGCGTGGCGATCCAGCCGCGCTACTGGGAGACTCGTTGAAACTGTCCTGGCTCCGAGATCGGGCCCAGCGGCCTTGCCGTGGCGAGCCGGCATCAGAACCGCCACCTGCAGCGCCGGCTATGCCAGGTGCACTCGCAGCGCCGTCGCCCGACATGCCCTGCGGACTGCCAAGACGGAAAATATGAACGGTATCAGAGGTCGACGAAACGCACAGCAGCGACGAGTCTTGGTTGAAGGACATGCTGTATATTGTGGACGGATAGGTGCCGCGGCGAAATTGGTACAGTTTTTGGCCCTTGGGAACGCCGAACACACGAATGATGGTTCCCGTCTCCGACGCTGTCGCTAGTAGGGTGCCGTCGCTGTTGATTGCAATGCAGGACAGGGGCGAGCGGTGGGCCTCGATGACGTTGACGGCCTTGAGGGTTATCGTATCGAAGATGAGAACCTCGCCGGACGTCGGCGCCACGTACGTTGACAGTGGTGGCGCATGGGATGGTCGCTTTTCGTCGCGGTCTTCGCGAGGCTTGGGTAGGGGGTAGGCAATGTAGCAGTTCTCGGAGGAGGGAGAGAGGCAACATATGGCGTTTGGGTTGGGCGATGTCGCGATGGTGTAGAGCAGGCTCATATTGGCAATGTCGTACAGGTAGATCTCGTCTTCGAGGACGACAGCGAGCCGCTTCCGGTTGAGCCGGACGGCGAGCACGGCGGAAGGGAATGTGAGTTCACAGATGACGGATGCGCGCTGAGCAGTGTTAGGAAAAGGGGGTGTCTGTGAGTGTGTTGTGGCCCGACAGGCCGGGGACCTACCTTTGTGTTCTGAATGACTAGATGCCGCGGTGAGAGGACCATGGCGACAAGTGACGTCGAGAAGAGCATCTCGATGATGGACACGCTGCCGTCATCGCTGCTAAAGATCTTGGAGAAGGGGTCGGTGTGGTAGATGCGGAAGCCTTTGGACGTGCCCACAGCCAAGCAACTGTGGTCCTGGTTGAATGTGACAAAGTTGAGCGCCGGGCCCGACATCTTGCTGGTGCGGCGAGGGCTGCCAGGGCGTCTGCTGCCGGGGGGGGGGGGGGGGGGGGGGGGGCCCGTGGAGGGGACGCGACCAACACATGCGCTCGATCGGAGCTCGGCTCTGCACCCCATGCCAAGATGGGGGCATTGGAGCAGCAGCGTGCGACAATCTTAGAAATGATAAGCC
>JADHKO010000331.1:0-20900 GCA_019925425.1 Ophiostoma pallidulum | reverse complement strand
GGCGGGGGCGCGCGGGGGGTTAAAAAAAACACCCCCCCAAAAAAAACCCCCCTTTTTTTTTTTTTTACAACCCCCCCCCCCCCCCCCCCCCCCCTCCCCCGGGGGGGTCTGGCATCGAGATGAACTCCCGGGGCGAGGAGACATAGCATGGAACCATTCATTGATGATGGGCCTCTTTTGATTTCTACTAAAAAGCACAATAATCGGACACGAAACTCAATTGCCCTCGCTTGACAGGATGAGTGAAATCAAGGGTTAAAAAAAAACAGAAAGAAAAAAAGTGACAAACACCGAGGACGCCCTTGGCTTCTTCTTCCCGTTCCCGGACCGCTGATGGTTCTTTTTGGGGGGCTGCGTTTGTTTTTTGTGCGTCTCGCCTGCCTGCTGTGCTGGTCCGCTCTCTGGAGACCAGAGCTTGACATCGGACTACGCTTGAACGGAGGAAACAGAAGCCCTGCACACCCGATGGCATGCATTTCCTCCCGAGCAGCCGTTGTCGTATTTTGTCAATCTCAAGAAGAGTAAGAAGAAGGAAAGAAAGCAAAAAAGGGACTGCACAGAATATCGCAGCAAGGATGCGCCAGCGCCGTCCTGTTTGTCTCAGTCGCCTCGCCGGTGCTTCTTGGGCGGCGCGTCGCTCCCGGTGCTCGACGCGCTGGCGCTCCGGCGGCGACGGCGTGCGCCGGAAGCGCCACCAGAAGCAGCAGCGGTACCGCCGGCACCGCCAGCCGCGGACTTGCGTGCGGCCGGCCCTGGCGACCGTCTCCGTGGGGAACGCGAGGGCGAACGCGAGGCCGACAGATCTCTCCTGCGCGTGCCGCCGCGCACAGGGCTCCGGCTGTCGGATGCTGCTCGTCGCCCACCGCGCCCCGAGGCGGCGGCGGCTCCGGCTCTCCGCGACGGTGGTGGCGACGGCGGCGTCACGGACCGCGTCAAGGAGCGACCGCGACGCACAGGCTCCTTGCCCTTGCTGGATGCAGCGGCGGCGGCGGCGGCGGCAGGGGCAGGTGACGGCGAGCGCGAGTAGTACGAGCGAGACGAGGCGTACGAGGAGGAGCGGCTGCGGCGCCGCGCGCTTGCGGGCTGCTTGCCGTTTGTGCGGCGAGGCGCGGGGGACGCAGAGCGAGACACGGGGGAGCGGCTGCGCTTCCGGGTCTGGCCTGTTCGGGCCGCCGCGCCCCGGTCGCGCGATGGCGAACGCGAAGCGGAGTAGGAGCGTGACCGAGACCGAGACCGAGACCGAGACGGAGAGCGGGAGAGGGAGCGGGGGCGCGAGTCGTTTGCCCGCCGTCTCTGGAGGGGCGACCGCGACCGCGACCGCGACCGCGACCGGGACGGGGTCCGCGAGTAGGACGACCCTGTATACGAAGAGGAATAGCTGGAGGCGGAGGAGGCAGACCGGGACCGGGCGGCGACGGCGGCGGGGAGGGCTGGCTTCGGCAGGTTCTGCAGGCGCTCCCGCATGTCTTCGGTCAGCACGCCCATGCCGATGCTGGTAAAGTAGTTGATGGCGAAGCGCAGGTGGCGGGGGTCGTCGACAGGGAAGATGCCCTGCAGGCTGGGGCGCAGGTCGACGTCTTCGCGGAAGCGCGCGTTCAGCTTGGCCATGCCCAGGGCCTCGGACATCTCCTGGAACAGGATCTTGACAAAGATGCGGCTGGCGCTGGTGGTGTCTTCCTCGGTGAGGCGGACGCAGGACAGCACGTACCAGCCGATGGCGTTGCTGGCGAGCAGGTGGCCGAAGAAGCAGGCAATGTTGCGCAGGCGGTTAGTCTCGTAGCGGTGGATGGTCTCGTAGTACTTGGTGAAGGCGTCCTCGAACATGGTGGCCCAGCGGCGGTTCAGCTTGGCCAGGCGCTCGCCCAGCAGGCCGAAGAACTTTGTGTACGTGCGCTCCTGCGAGCAGCACTCGACGACCATGGACGGCAGCTCGGCCTCCTGGCCCTCGGGGATGCTGACGGCGAGCAGCTTGTGGACGGCCTCGTCGGCGTTCATGGAGCTCTGGATGGTCAGGTAGATGGTGCGGCGCAGGGCGACGAGGTCTGCGTTTGTGCGGTCCTTGATGTCGATGGCGGTCTGCTCGGCATCCTCGGCGTCGCTCTCGCTGTCGTCGTCGTCGTCGTCGCTCCCGCTGCCGTCGTCGTCGGAGCCGGCGTCGGAGCCGGAGCCGGAGCCGTCGTCCTCGCTGTCGCTCTCGTTCAGAATTTCGCGCCGCAGCTTCGCGTACTCCTTCTCGTTCGCCTCCCAGTGCTCGTCGTAGCGGAAGATGTTGAGCGTCGCCTCGTCGTCGAGCTTGCCGTTCAGCTCGAGCGCGTGCTTGATCTGGTCCTCCTCCTCGATCAGGTCGAGGTCGTCGCGCACGGCCGGGTGGTCCTTGAACTGG
Organism: Ophiostoma pallidulum; assembly: GCA_019925425.1. Taxonomy (NCBI): domain Eukaryota; kingdom Fungi; phylum Ascomycota; class Sordariomycetes; order Ophiostomatales; family Ophiostomataceae; genus Ophiostoma; species Ophiostoma pallidulum. The sequence goes on along the minus strand of JADHKO010000331.1, from coordinate 18,517 downwards.
TCCTTGCGGTTCTGGAAGAGGACCTCGATGGCGTACTGCGTGCGCTTGTCGATGTCGGCCTCGTTGAGGATGTTGTGGAAGCGGTCGAAGACGACGACGAGGATGGTGGGGTTCATGGTCTCGAGGAAGCTGCCGACTTCGCGGGTCAGGTTGACGGCAATCTCGACGCTGTCGTCGGTGGGGTGGTGGAGCAGCAGCATGAGCATCTGGGCGGCAATCATCTCGTCGGCGACCTGGGTGTTGACGAGGTGGGCGATGAAGGTGGTGGCGCTGCGGCAGACGGCCTTGTCGTTGCGGCGGAAGCCCTTGCGGAAGCGCAGCAGCAGCCGCCGCAGCAGCAGCTCGCCGACGGCGGGCAGCTTGCTGTTGACGCAGGCGGCAATGCACGCGTAGACGGGCGTGAAGGGCAGCGACGCGTACTGGGCCTTGATGAGGCTCTGGGTGAGCAGGCCGCGGCCGCGGATGAGGTTCTCGTGGAAGAGCTCGTTGATGATCTGGCGCATGTTGGCCGCCGTCGCCTTGTTGACCATGCCGTTGATGGACTTTTTGAGCGCCTCCCACGCCATGCGCTGGTATTCCTTGGACGTCTTGTCCTGGACCTGCGCCTGGAGCGCCCGCAGCCGCGCCGGGGGGACGTACACGCCGCCCGACCGCGCGCTGAGCAGCCGATTGTACTCGGCCTTGGCCGCGGCCTGCTTCTCTTCGTCGGTGGGCGGCGGCGGCGGTGTGCGTCGACGGGCGGAGGGGCGCTGTGCTGGTCCGGGCCGGGGAGAGCGCCGCCGGGGAGGCGAGGCGCGTCGAGGCGGGGCGTGCCGAGGAGAGCGAGGAGGACGAGGAGAGCGAGGAGAACGGGGAGAGCGAGGGCGGTCGCGGCCTGCATCCGGCGGCGGAGGCGATGCCGGGCGCGGCGACGGAGAAAGTGCATCGCGATCGCCATCGCCATCAGCGTCGCGGCGCTCGGGGCGGGACGAATCGGCCATGGCGGCGACAGACGGCGACAGACGGTTTTCTTTTTCTTTTTTCTTTCCTTCTTTCTTCCTTCTTTCTTCCTTCTTTCTTGTCTTTTGCTTTTTGCTCTTTGTTGCGCTCTCGTGCTGCTGGACGGAATCAAACGGCGCGGCGAAAACAACGAGCGGCTTTGCAATGGACAGCGCCGTGTCGCAGGTGTCTCTTCCCCGGGCCAATGGCGCGTTTCTGCGTTTTGGCAAATGCAAACCGGATGAGCAGGAAGACTCGCGGTGGTGAAGCTCTGGGTTGTGTGTGGCCTGGGAAAGGAAGGCGGCGACGATGCGAAATTCTTGGGGTGGCTTGAATGCGCCTGTGGCGTCTTGGGGCAAAAAAAAAAATGAGGAAAAGAGGAAGAGAGAAATGGGAAGGCGCCAAACAATTGTGGGGCTGGGCTGGCCGTGTCCAACGCGACGGGTGGAGGCAGCCGCGCCCAAGGGGCTCCTGCAGCTTAAGGACAGACCAACGATCCCAGCGCGCGCTGTGTCGCCGATTTCCTTCTGTCTTTTCCCTTCGCAGCCACAACACCACCACCACCACCACCGCACGCACACAGCAAAGCGTATCAAGCTCCGCGCTCCGATCCTCGTTCCGCGACGTTCCCACCGAGCAAACAGCAGCTGCAGCACCGGGCCCCGATCTCTCGATCTCTCGATCTCCCGATCTCTCGATCCTCGTCGTTTCGCCGCCTCCATCCGTTCCCCGACGCGCACTTCCTCTTCCCAGTGTCGACAATGGTGAGATGTCCTCTGTTCCTCTGTGTGGTGTGAAAACCAAACGCTTCACTTGCCCCGGCGGCTGCTAACCGATGCTGCGCCTCTGGCCCAACAGTTCGACAAACTCGTGGGCCTCGCCATGCTCGTGGCTGCTTCTGTCGTCTTCCTCTACTACACCATCTGGACCCTGATGATGGTGAGCTCTCTCTCTCTCTCTCTCTCTCATCTGACGATGGCCTGCGGTGCCCTGCTAACCAACCGACCCCCCCTCTCCCCCCCCAGCCCTTTGTCGATGCCGACCACCCCCTGCAAAACTTCTTCCCGCCGCGCGTGTGGGCCATCCGCATCCCCGTCATCCTCATCCTGCTGGGCTCGGCCGTCGTCGGCACGTTCCTCAGCATGGTCATGATCCGCAGCAACCGCAAGAAGGCGGCCAAGGCCAAGGCGGCCGCCACCAAAAAGAAGGCGTAGACAACAAAAGACACGCCCGGCAAAGATCGAAGCGAGCTGAGACGAGGAAAAGCGCATCAGCACACAATGGGGCGCAGAGAAACCGGAGGAGCGGAACAGCTCGAGGTCGTCTGAGCGTGCAGCAAAAAAAAAAAAGACCCTTTTGCAAAGCCCTGGATACAGGGGTTTTTTCTATTTATACGGCTAGGTGCACGTAAACAGTGCGGGGAGACATGAGAAAAATAGTACTTAAAAAAACATGCCAAAGTAATGATAACAAACACAACAAATAGAGACAGACTTTCCTGCCGTCTGTTGACATGCAATGTGGTACGTGGTGGTGGTGAGGTATCGCGGGCCCTCCAAACAAAGGCATCGACAGGTTGAGAAGCGTATGGATTGTCGCACATTTGCTGCTAGCCAATAAACAAGATCACCCGGAAAAGGCCCTAGCCAATGCTAGCCAACACGAACACTGTCCAAACCCAAAACGATGAACGCACGAGTTACAACAAAAAGGCATGTGTAGACCCGAAACCCAAATCAGACTCTCTGGTCGGCAAAGTCGAGGACCTCGCAGTCGTCCTCAAAGAAGCCATCCTCGTCCTCGCCACCAGAGGCCCGCCCTCCGCCGCGCCGGCGTCGTGTGGTCACCACGATCTGTTCATCTCCGCCGACGTGTTCATAAACACGCTCCATGGCAGAGGCCGGCAACGCCCGCGTCTCCTCAAAGCTAATGTTGAATGACTCCTCCTCAGACATCGGTGGAAATCCCGTGTCGACCAGGGTGGCAGCGATCGGCTGTCCAAAGGCCCAGCTCACGCCGGCCGTCTCGGCGGCCTTCTCGACGGAGGCATCGCAACCCGGCTTGTGCGCCTTGCTGTACCCGTTCTCGGCCGGCTCAAAAGCTAGGACTGGTTCTAGACCCCTCACTTTACGAGCATCGGCAGCTGCTCGTGCCTTCTGCTTTGACCCTTTCGATTTGCCATTCACCGGCATCGGAAGATCTTCGTCCACGGCGGGTGCTGACACCTCGGCCGGCTGTGGAGAAATTGTCAAGGCTGAAAAGTCGACAGTGGGCGGTTCATATGCGAACGCTGCACCAGCAGGGACCGCTTGTGCTGCGGCCCCATTCTGCCGTGAGGGGCTGCACTCGTACAAAGCAATGCGCCGGTCCGTATGGAATGGCTGGTATGGGGCGCTGGATTCGATTTCAGCGTGGGGGATTGACGATTCGACCGCGCTGGTGTCTGCCGATTCGGTCCGCACACGGCTATCGAGGATCATCGTGTTCGACCCCGCGTCATTTTGCTCGGTAAAGTCCAGATACTCCTCCAGATCCAAGTACTGTCTGACCCTTGCCGCCAAAATGTCGTCTGGCAAACTCGGCAGTCTGAAGTCCTTGTTGAGGCCAAGGTGAAGAACCCGCTGGCCCGACGACTTTTTCCGCGTCCGGCTCACGAAATTGCGAACGAGGCCGTCCCCCAAAACAAACAAGGAATGGTGATGACGCCTCCCTGCCACCCACACGACGCAAGAAGCCCCAGGAGCAAACGAGCCGGCCGGCAGCGACACACGGTTTTCACCAGTGTGGCGGAGCTGGTTGATGGCATGTCCCGTCTTCCCAAGCGAGTGGCTGATGCCAGCAGCAATAATTTTGCCGCCATGGCTAGCATGGTCGACAATAATGGCACCTGTGGATTGCGGCACATTCGCGCTGCTCCGGCGGGGGCGTGCGAGGAGGGGGCGGGCCGCATCAAATGCTGTCGTGAAGGCGCTGGATGCGTAAGAAACAGCATTCGAGGCAGCTCCTGCTGCTCCTCCCGTCCCGGTCTCGACGCTGCCACTGGTGCCGGACCCGGCACCTGCAGCATCCTGCGGCCGAGTCCCACGCCGACGTGGCGGCGGCCAGGTGAAGGCGCTAGACGGCAGGTCAAGCACATGGACAGTACCCCGCTCCGTGACCATGGCGAGGCGCTCGCCGTTCGGCTTCGTCCAAGCCACGTCGACGATGCGAGCTACGGTCATGCGGGAAAACTGGGCAATCTGCCTCACGCGGGGCCCCATCGGCACACCAGGGACATTGAAGGCCTGCAAAGGCGATGCCTTGGTGTACTGAACCCGAAACAGGTCCCACACGGTCTGTACGTCGCCCTTGGTGCTAGCCGTGAACAGCCAAAGACCGGTGGGCGAGAAGGAAAGAAAACTGCAACCAAGGGGTGGCGCAAACGTGGCCAGAGGGTGAACCGTAGCCGAACTGCCAATTGCCGTGATGTCGACAATAGAAACGAGACCGGGCTCTTTTGAGACGAGAGCCGCTGGCGCAGTGCCACCATGCGTTGGAGGAAATTGGCCTGCATCCAGTCGGCCGGAATATGCCGCTGTGGGCGGCGAACGGGGAGGCTGAGGGGTTGTCGCGCCAGCGCCGCCTTTCCAGTAGTTGTTGAATGCTTGCCAGCCTTGCTGGCCGACCCACTTGGCACCAGAGATCAGCTCCTGGGTGGCATCGCGCATTATCTTGTTCATCACACTTTCTGTGCGGGGAAGATCGACGTCGGCCGTCGTGGGCGGAAGATGCGGGGGCGTCATCGACGAGTAGCCGGGAGCCCGCCCGTAGACAGCAGCAGGCACATATGCCCGTAGAGAAATTTGCGACGACGGTGCCGCAGGGCAATATGCCAGCCATTTGCCGCTTAAAGACAACACAGGCTGCTTGAGACCGAGTCGTGGCGGCGACGTTGAAGCAGACGAGGCAGATGAGGCGGCTCGGGCGCGTTCGCCCTCTGGTGCTGGTTCGCCAGTGCTGCTGCTTCCTCTTAAGGATTGCTGCAACGTAGTCCACAGCTTGGCCACGAAAACAATGGGCAAGTCATTCGATCCCGGGAACGCCATCTGCCGATACACCCAGCACTCGCCCGTCACTGCGGACGATATGGCGATGTTGCCGCCGTCCGCTTTGATGTGGAAGGCACCGGAAGGCAACGGGGCTTGGAAGATGGGGCTTGTCACCGCGACTTTCAACGGGGTCTTTGGCGCTTCGAGAAGGGTGCACACATATCGATTCAGCTTTAACGAGTAGACTTCAACGGTCGTCTGGTAGTACTCGATCGGTGGAACCGAGCCCGAGAAAGCTCGGCCGTTTCCAAACTCGCGCGCGTCCATTTGCGGCGATTGCTGGGGGCTGGGCATCTGCGCCTCTGAAGCATCGGAACTTGGGCCAACGCCCTTCCCATTCGTGCCTGGCCCCCCATCAGGCCCAGCACCATCGGCTGTTCCAAACTCAGGGTGAGACGAAGGCAAAACGGGGCCGTGGACGACAAGTACGATCAGAGGGAACGCATCGGCCGACACCGGGCTTGACGTCGTCCAAGGGAGGATCTTGGCATTGTAGACACCACCCCGTAAGCCAGTCAGGCTCGCGAGGGGCTCCAAACCACGCTTCGAGACCGAATGCACTTCCAACCCACCCTCATAACCAGCCGTGACAACTGTCTCTGAGCTTCCACTGGGATTGTGGGCAGACGGCAGCGAATCAAAGGAGAAATGGTAGCCTCGCTGTCCGGGATTCATACCGGTCGGGCGGGCCTGCAAGTCTAGATCGATTTCAGGAGCACCGTAGAAGTGCGCCTGTGGCTGATGAGGGAGTGGGGGGTTCGAAGGAATGGCAGACGCCGCCGCGGCCACAGAAGCGACGCCGCGAGACTGTGCGTAGTGGGAGTGAAGCGAGTCCCGCCGGTTGCCAGGCGACGTGGCCATGTGGTTCGGCAGATTGTGCGGCGATGCCTGAAACAACGGAGAATAGTGCGAGGCCGAATCCATGTGGAAGCTCACTGGGCGCCGTCCCGACACGCCATGGAGCTCGCCGGCCAGCGGCGGCGATACAGACACGCTCGTGGGGTGGCTGCCACGGCTCGCTTGGCTTAGATGGCTCGTATGGCTCGTGTGGCTTGTATGGCTCGTACCATACGGTCGAGGGGAGGACCAGCGGCTTGGAGGAGATTCACCCGACAGGCTAATCAAATTTCCCGGAGAACTGGAAAACGCGGCCGAGAGGCCGCCACGAGCTGCTGCCCAGTCGCTCATTCCGGGTATCGCTCGCGGGGAGGGCGAAAACGAAGGGGTGGCGGAAGCGGGGACGGCTTTCAGCATGGGCGAGATGGAGGGGTTGCCGTTGGAAGACGGAATGGCCAAGGCCTCCATGCTTGGCGAGTCGCCGGACGAGTTGGACGTGTCCGAGGCCGGACCCGGGGCGGCTCCATTGCTTCTGGGCTGCAAGTTAGTACTCGGGCAGGGCGAAGACTCCACAGGGACGAACGGGACGAATGGAGGCAGACATACATGAACTTTCCAGACGCATGCTTGGTCACCGCCGCAACCACACCACCAACCTCTTTTGCATCTTTCTTGCCCTTCTTTGCACCTGCGGCAAGAAACAGCTCGTCAGCAAAACATGAACGGCGGCACCTCGGATGCCTGGGAAGGGTGTTCTTACTAGGCATTAAGTAGAAAGGCCCACCGCCAGGCGGACGGCGGAAGGAGAAAAGATGTCCGCGAGGGGGGGGGGCACGGGAGAGACGTCGAGAGCAGGGGAGACGCCCTGCGACTCAAGGTCTCAAAGGCGCTGAAAAGGCGGCGGTAGTCGCGTCTGCTGGACAGGCCGAGCGGCGTTGAATCGGAGCAGAGGGAGAAGGAGAAGGGAGGAGGAGGAGGAGGAGGAGGAAGAGTAGGAAGAGAACCGCGTCCGAAGAGTTCCGGCAGCGGACCGGAGAGGGATCGTTTCGTGTCCTATCCGCGTAGCACGGCTTCTCCGCGCACCGGAGATCCGACGGAGCTCTTGGTCGCCGGTTTGGCGAGCTGACAAGCGCGTACTTGTACTCCCCGCTGCTCTCCAGCGAAGCAAGACGTCGGCGCGGGACAGAGAGCGGCCACGAACTTGGTGCCGAAGACGCGTCACGGGGGCGAGCAGTGAGGGGAGGGATCGGCTGCTGAGAAAAGGCTTGGTGGGCGAGAGCGAAGAGAAACCTCTTGCGAGGAGGCGGGAGGAAAGGGGAAGATGAGTCGTCGGAGACAGGTCGGCAAAGGCGTGGCAGGCGGGGGAGCACCCGAGACGGAGGAGGAGGGGTGACAATCAGCAAGGGGAGAGCCGCGATGTGAGTGGACGGGAGGTTTAAGATGCAGGGCGTTAATATGGGGCGTGCAGGGTGGGTGGTGGCTGTCTGGGCCAAAGAGGTAAGAGCAGAAGGGAAGACTGCAGTAGCTCCACGACGCGCGCTTTTGGTTGGAGGGGAAGAGAGGGGAGCAGAGGGGAGCAGAGGGGGAAGGCGCGGAGGGCAGGGGGGAAAGAGTGTCGGGAGAGACAAGCACGAGGCAGGAAAGAGCAATGCACCGGTTTGCAGTTGTTGCCCGCCACGTCTCAGTCGAAATGTTGTGGTGTATGTGGGAAAGCGCGATGCGTCACGGCGAAGGCTACTCGGACTTGGCCAACAACAGGTTCTTACCCTCTCTCTCTCTCTCTCTCTCTTTCATAGCTTCATTTCTTGCGGGAAGGTGGCGGCGCAGTGTTACGTAGGTGAGTCTAGTGGGGAGGGAACGGGGTTGTAGGGTGGAGCAGGGGACAGGGTTGCAGCTTCCCCCCTATCGTCATGGCGGGTGGCTGCTGGATTGGGAGGCAGAGGGAAACGGGGGGAAAGAGCGGGAATCGCGTTTCCTTTCCCGTCACGAATTCCAGCGGCAACATTAGCCAATCCGGCTAGCAGGCCTTGTACCATGACACAGATCTGACGTGCGCAGGTACAAGGGACTTGCTGCTTCTACTATGTATCCCACGAGTACTCCGTACACAGTGAGTACTACGACGCGCGCGCGCGCATGACAAACAGCAGGCAGCCCTCCTCCTGGCCTCAGCGCGAGCCCGGGAAAGAGTCACCTGGCAAAGCGGCCAGGTGCGGGGTGGCGACCGCATAACCAGGCGGCGGCCTGTCGCCTTCTGTTGGGATTCCTATTAATACAACAAGGTGTGCCGTAATTAGGTATCTTACTCCGTAGAAAAGAGGAGGCGGAAGGGGGGCGTGTGATTAGCGCGCTGAGACCGCCAGGAGAGGCAGATAGCGCAATATTGCTCCACAGATAAGGGTGGCTGTCCCTCAGCCCAGAACGGGGGGGTTTCAAAGCCACTCGGGCCTGGACAGACGCGGACGTGATCGGCGCCAGCTGTCAAGGCGTCATCCTCCACAGGGGCGTCACGTCCGCCCGTCCTCGGCCAGCGGACGAAGCAGCCGGAATGCCATCGAGCGACAAGAATGCCGGATGACCACGGCAGGGGACGAAAACTGGCACAAGAAAGAATGAAAGAAAAGCCCCCCCCAAAAACGCACAATGCACAACAGCACGCAGCGGCCATGTGAGCAGGGAGAGCGACAGAGCATCGCCACAGTAGTCTCGGGGCGCGTACTTCTGACCCCTTTGTTCGCCCGTTTCGCTGTTGGATGCTCGCTGCTGCGTCTGCTCGCTTGCATGGCCGCCCTGCGGCCTCCATTAAAGCATGGTCGCCTGACCCCCCAAGGGCGAGGGGTCAATGCCTTGGTCCCAAAGTGGCGACGGAATGGCCCATGGCAGCGCCCAGCACAAAGAGAAGAGACGGGCGTCCTGCTTAGGTTTTGTAGCTGATTGCGAATGCGGGCGGGCTGCGTGCAACTGCCGATGGCGATCGTGGCCGAAGGATGCAACACGTGGCGAGCGCGGCAACCTCGGGAGTGTTCCCTTGGCCGGTCGTGGCACAGCAACCTCTTTTGCGCATTATAGTAGACCGGCAATGGATCCGGCTTCCTTTCCGGTTGTGGCCGGATCCGTTGCTGCTTGAGGTCGGCATCATCTCGTAGGCACACACTGCAGGCAAGCCGACCCCCCCCCCCCCCCCCCCCAAAGGCGCAATGGCGAAAAATGTATTTCATGTAGTCCTGCAACGTATAAACTCCGTGGCTTCCTTCAGACGTATATCGAAGAGCCCTTTCTCCCAAACGCAAAACACAAGACGCGCCGCAATGAAAGCAAATAATCCGGTCGTGGTCTTTCGCACCCCCCTCTCCCTACATCTTCACGCCGCGGGCACTAACCTCGCCCTTCTCCCCAATGTTCAACAACACCCGGCAGTCCGGGCAGTACCACTTTGTTGTCCGCGCCGGGACGGCCGCCATTTCCACGCATTCCAGGTGGAACCATTCCTGTTTGCAATTCTGCGTCGCCCTGTTAGCACCTCGCCTCGCCACCTGTCATGTCTCCCAAGGGGAGGGGGGGGGGGACCTCTGCACTCACATCGACGTTGTCGCACTGGATCATGGTGCCGAAGCTGACGCGGTTGCACACGCAGTAGCGCGGCTCGTTGGGATCAATGACATTGCCGTCGTCGTCGACTTCGACATCGCCGTCCCCCTCGCCGCTCTGGCCCTCCGACTTGTCACGGCGCTGCTGCGCGGCATTCGACCCGCGCTTCTTCCGTGGCGCTGCTTTCCGCCGGCCCACGGCGGCGCTACCGCCTGAGCTCGTGCGGCTAACCACACCCGGCGCCGGCCGTTTGACGCGCTTGCTTGAAGCCGGTCGGGCAACTTCCGGGGCAGGCGTGTTGCGTGCCGTGCTGGCTCGCCGCGGCCGCTCGGCAGCTAGAGACTGGGACGGGTCTGGGCCGTTTCCCAGCGATGCAGCAAATGCGGCCGCGCTCGCTCCGCGCGACGACGGCCGGCGAGTAGCCATTGCGAATGTCGACGACTCGGTGGATGGCAGCGGCGCGCTCAGTATCCCCAATGCACCCGGCGTCACAGCCCGTGACGAGGACCGTGACGCCCGGCGAACATTCAATTCTTCTGCTTCGTCAAAGTCACGCTGCTGTTGCTGCTGCTGCTGCTGCTCCTGATGCTGCTGCTGCTGCTTCTGTTGCTGTTGTTGCTGCTGCAGCTGCTGCTGCTGCTGCTGCTCCTGATGGTCCTGCTGTTGCATATCCCTTTGGGCCGACTCTCGCGCCCGGAGTTCGCGCAGAGGAGGATGGATCGGCGTCGTCGATTTGTGCGACGGCGGATGTATAGGCGTCTCAGCAGGTGGCTTTAGCGGAACGGTGGTCGTCGTCGTGACGACCCCGGGGCCAGAAAGGCCCGATGAGCCGCTGGACAGCGGAGAGGACATCGACGTCGACTGCCTGGAGAGGGGCGGCATCGGGTTCGGGTTCGCGTCCTGCGCTCCACTTGCCTGCCCCAGAACGGGAGTAGGAACCGGCGTTGTAGAGTGGCGCACGTGTGGCTGATGAGCCGGAGTGAGGCTCTCGCTTTGCGGCGCGGAGCCCATCGCCGGCTGCGGAATCGGCACGGGCGTCTCCGTCTTGACTCGCTTATGAAGCTGGCGCTGGGATGCCGAGCCGCCGCCAGCAGCAGAAGTCCCCTCCGCAGACGCAGCTGCGGCTGCCCCGTCGGCCCCCTCCACCGTGTCTGCAAGGTCCTGCAATCCGTCGCGCTTGCGCTTCCGCGACGAGCTTGCCAGCTGCTGCTGCTGCTGCTGCTGCGCAATTGCAGGCGTGGACGCTCTCGCAGACATGCTGCCCGACCGCTCCGTGGTTGCTCCAGCGTAGGGGGAGAGGATTGCGCGCGCCGCTTCCATCATCTTGCGGGTGGACTCCTCAGCTTCTTGTGCGGCAAGCTGTGCCCACTTGTTCTTCATCTTCTTTGCGTCGTTCAGCTTCGTGCCGCGGTTTGACAGCTGGTTGTCCTCGGCTTCCAAGGCCGCGTCAACGCTGAGGGCGCCCGGGGGCGCACGGGCCACGCCGTCCGGCTCCAGCGCAGGCTGCGGAAGCAAGCCCTCGAAAGTGCGGCCTTCGTCTTCTGCCCGCTTCTTCGCCCTGTTGAACGCGTCCAAGTTGCGCCCCAGGGCCCGCAGTTCGCGGGCAATCATTGTCTCGCTCGGCGTCCACTGCGCATTCTTTTTCATGCGCTTCCGGAGCTTCGCCAGCTCGTAGGGCGTCAGCTGCAACCACGGCGCGTCTGCGCTCCCTATGACGGCATTTTCCGGCGGTGGCTTCAGCTTGGCCAGGGCCGAGCTTGTCGAGATGTAGGGCTCGCCGGGCAATCGCGGCGCCCGAGGCTTGCGGACTTTGGGGATCTTGGGTGTGAGATGGGAGCCGGACCCGGCGCTGCCAGCCCCGTTCGCCGATGCTTTTATGACCTTGATGCGTGGCTGCGTGGCGGGTGTTGTCATGCGCCGCATCGGACCAGCCGACTCGTCGTCGGATGAGGGCGAGCTGATGTCGCTCTCGTCACTAAAGGTCTCGTAATCAAGCTCGTAGGGTGCCAAGACCTCACCGGGCACAGTGATGTGAGGAACGCGCGGCCGGTGCATGCGCGGCTGGCCGCTCTTTTTCGGTTTCTGCCCGCCACCGCGCAGCTCCAGTTGCTGCTGCTGCTGGAGTTGTTGTTCCTGCTCCCTCTGCTGCTGCTGCTGCTGCTTCTGCTGCTGCTGTTCCTGCTGCTGCTGCTCGGCCTCCGGGTAGTTCTCGAGCATCGTGCGCAGCTTGGTCAGGATGGTCTTCGCACGGAAGTAGTGGCGGTTCACGTTCTCGGCCATGCGCAGCGCCTCTGCGTGCGCATAGACGCGCGCGCTGAGCCCCTGGCTCAAGGCCGCCGAAATGTCCGTCCGCAGCTTCATAGACGTCGGGCGGGTCTCGGGAGGGGCGTTTGGCAGTTGGCCCCAGAGGTCAGTGAGCTCGTGGACATTTGTCGATGCTTGAATGTAGGATTCGTCCAGTTTGCCGATCAGCGTGAGCGACCGCGCCATGTCGGAAGGGAGGTATTCGGTAAAGTCGAGGAAGTCGGTCACAGTCGCCTGGGCATCCGGATCCGCACGCACGTTGTACGACCCAAGGCCGTTGCGGCCCATTGATGGAAATGGTTCTGTGGCGGCGTCGGGCTCTGGGGTGCCTCCTCCTTCGCCCGCCATCTCCGCGGTGGCCCCAGCGGGTTGGTGTCTCGGAGACACATGGCCGTCAGAGCGGCCGGTATCTGCTGTGGCGCTCATTGTTGGGGTTCGGGCAGGGAAAATACGCGTAGTCGTCGGTTGCCGTTGCAAGCGTGCTGGTCAGTCTTTAGCAATAGATGCTCAACCGGGTCAAAAGATGCAGCGTCTCCTTCAGGCAGATGGACGGTCGGACAACGATCGCGCGGCGCGCCGCTTTCGAAGTCTGCGGGTTCGACGTGTTGGGGGGAGAAATGCGCGGTATCATACACGCGGACTGTCGTTGCAAGGCCACGTCGCGAACCTACGCGCTGTCGAGGTCCATCTCCTCCGTCGATAAAACATTCGTGGGGGCGAAGTAAACAGGCGTCAGGAGGGCATCTAGAGAAGACAGAATACCGGCCAATGGAAGTATGGGGAGATGGAAAGAGAGCGGGTTCGGCGGCGCTGGTGCTGTTCCAAGGGTGCCCGCAGCATGAAAGGAGCAGGTGGTAGGACTGGGGTGCGGGCAGAGTGAGGCCCGGAGGAGCTTTCGGCAGGTCGCGTTTTCCCGTGCCTCGAGACACGGGACATTTGGCGACAGGGGCGAGTTGCCTAAACATGCGCTAGTCCTACAATGGAATAGACCCCAGTGAGGCCGGCCGCGTTATGTAAGATCGTGTATGTTGATAACCTCTAAATGTACTAAAGCGAGCAGACGGTGGGCGATCAGGCCGCCAACCAAAACCAACGTCAAAGTCAAATCCTAAACACAAAAGAAACCTCGTCTCTCCTGGGCGTGCCCACAGCCACATCAAAAACAACCCTTGGTGTTACATGAAATAGAAAATGCAGTCCAAAAAAAAATGCAGGGTTCGTTGACCGTTGACTCGTCTCGAAATGCCCCAAAACAGTTGTAAACTCGCCTGCTGAAAGGCTGAAAGAGAACGAGACGGTGACCGGAAGGGGGGAAGAAGAAAAGAAGAAGCAGAAAAAAAGAAATGGGAAAAGAATGCAAACGCAAACGTTGGAAACCGCAATGCATCAAACATAAAATGGAAAAGTTGAGAGAGCAGTGATCGCCGCCTCCACTTCACCCCCGGTCAACCTTGCCTTGAGGTGTGGAGAAACCCGCAACGCACCGGCATGTAATAGCGCCCGGCTCGGTGGAGGTGGTGTTGCTTCGCTTTCGGCAAGGCAGCCACGCCCCATGCTGGATGAATTTCGTTTGTGGGTGGTGGCATCCGATGGGGCAGGGCGGGATTCCTTCATCTTCCCGGAGGCAGCCCTTTGAGGAATTTAACGGGCAACCTGTTTTTTTGTGGTTTTGGTTTTTGTGCTTTCGTGCTTTCGACCGAGAGGAAACGGTTGTCAAATCCAGTCTGGTGCTTCGTTTCCAGGCACCGGTGGCTGCTATGCCTCGTGCTCGGTCCGTCGCACCATCTTGGCGCCCCAGACGGTCTCCGACTCTTCCACTTCGTAGTAAGAGTCATCGCCGACGGTCGTCACCGAGGCGTAGGCTGTAAGTGACTTGCATTTCCTGTCTTGGCGTCAGTCTAAAGCTAAAGATCACAAGACATCGGCGAGCTTTGGGGAAATAGCCGGGAAGAGCAAAGGCAAAGCAAGAGGTATGGGGGGGTGGGGGGGGGGAACAAACATGTAGCCCTGGATGACAACAGCGCCCCAGACCTCGATGCTGTCGTGGACTTCGAAATGGCCGTTGACGGTGAGCTTGCCAAAGATTTTGACTTTGCTTCTGGTTTGGCTGTTAGTTTGTTGTCTTTGCCGCCCGGTGGACGCAAACAGACCGTGTCCATGATCGGGCCGGATGCTTTGTTATGCTTGTGTTCATCACGTACCCGCAGTAGACATAGCCGGAAATGTCCAGGTTGCCAAACGATTTGATTTTGTCCCTAGAGGGCACATTAGGACAAACGCGGTAGAGTAGAGGCAGGGAGAAAGGAGAAAGAAAAAGGACGCACTGGCAGGTCACGTTGCCGTTGACTTCGATGTTTCCGTAAGCCTCGATTTTGTCGCGGATGACAAAGTCCCCCAGGAAGCTCACGGAGCTCATGCTCTTGACCGAGCCGTCAACTTCCATCGGCCCGGTCAGGTTGACGCTGGAGTTGGACTTGATGCTCTTCTTCCTCTTCACAACGGCGGAGCCGGTGTCCCCGCCATGGTCTTGGGTGTTGTAGTCGACATCGCCATCATCAAAGGTGAGGATCATTTCCTCGTATGGGGCTTGCGGGGTGGACGAAGCTGGGGGCCCGGCAGAAGTCTCGCCGCTGCTTCCAGACTGAGGGGGGGCCGGAAGAAGGATGCGTTTGCTGTTGGTGCTTTTGGTGCTTTTGGTGCCTTTGCTGCTTTTGGCTCTCGGCATGATGGCGACTGGCAAGGGGTCGAGGGTGGGTTGGGTATTTATGCCCCGGGCGAGGGCAGTGTGAGGCTGGCTGGGGGCCTGGTGAATACGGAATACGGGGCCGGCCGTGTAAGTCGAAAGTGTGCCAAATCAGGCAGACACTGGCACCACAACCACAACCCCCACAAAAAAAAGAACGGCAAGAAGAATGGAATAAGAAAGAAACAGATCTCCCAAGAAATCGGAAGACGCCCGACGGATCAAAGGAGCCAGGCTACTCCGGAGAGAGCGGTGTCTCAAAGACAAGCAGCGTATAGGAAATCAAAAGGCACGTTGGACATCGACGTATCTTGTGCTGGTGATGGATGGTGCCCGGCAACTCGTTTGCTATGCTGGCTTTTGGGGACAGGACTCGACGAGGGTAAAGGAATAACACAAAATAAGAAGCTGTTCCAAGCAAAGCGTGAAGAGGAGGATGTGCACGTATATACGGCTTGAGGATGGGGGCAAAAAGGCGCGGGAGACGGGCATGAAATGAAACGAGGATATGATCGATGCAGGTTGACAGGAGACTGTGACAAGAAGAGGGAGAGGCATCACGGAAACGAGAACGCAGGGAGGATCTTGGTTTATATGTAGTTCGGAGGAGACAAGAAGAAGGGGACACCAAGGGCAGAGAGCCAGCTTTGGACTACAAAGCATAGCCATGATACCTGCAACCACTTGTTTGCCATATTTGTGACAGTGCGTCCGCAATCAAGGCTGCTCTGCCTTCTTCTCTTCGTGTTTCTCTCTGAGTGTGTGGTCCTTGGAGCCTCGCACCCTCAGAACTTTTCTCTTCTCTTGTTTTCCAGCTCACCCCCCCCCCCCCCCCCCTCCCTTTGGGTTGGCCGGAGTCCTTCAGCATTTCCCGTCCGGGAGGTTCAGGACCTGGATTGATGGTTGTTTTCCCTGCCTTCGCGTTTGGGATCCGAACTCTACACTACCGGGCCACGACTTCGCCGAGAGCTAGTGCCGGTGCCTTTTTTTTCTTTTCTTTTTCTTCCGTTTTTCTGTCCCCGTCTATTGTGCTCGTTTATCATCCCCACTGGTGTCCGCATGTGTGCGTGCCCCCTTCCCAAGTTGGCGTTCTTCCCGATCAAGAGTGAGACGTCAAACAGTCGAGTTTCGGTGCGGTTGGGGGCGCTGGGCTCGGTAGGGATCAGGACGACGGGACAGACAGGACGCGGCGAGCCAAAGGACGCCCAAAGACGGCTAGGAACCGAGCTCCACCTCGAGCAAGAAAAGCCGTGAGAAGAGACAAAATATGGAGACTGTGCCAAGGGGGGTGGGGGGTTCTTGTCCTTTGCAAAGTGTGAGCAACGAGACGCCGTGGTAGCCTGACCATATGATAGACGAGGACTGGAGGACTGGGGGGGGGGGTGCTGGCCGAGAGAAGCTCGTCCAGGTCGTTCGAGCCGGCATTGATGCATCTTTCATCTCGTTTTCGAGCTCGTTGTTCAGCCTTCGAGCACAGCCATTGCCCGTGCCAATAAAGGACGGGGTTATTTTGAGTCGATGAAGACGTCTGGACAGGGGGGGGGAGGGGGGGGAGATAGAGGGTGGCAGTAGCAGAGTTCTGACAGAAGGGGGCGTGAGGGTGTGAGGCCAGCCAAGAAGGAAACGGAGGGCAATGATTCGCAAATTGCGTGTGGACGAGGAACAGGGGGGGGGGGGGGGGGGTGCCAGTCCTCGGGAAAGAAAAGCGTCAAAGGCACGATGTGAGCCGGCATGCATGATGGCAGGCGTTCTTGGATTTTTAGGGATCTCCAGGGACTGTTGTTGCCCGTTGAGATCGAACGGCAGAGTCCTAAAGGGGACACTGCGCAGCAAAGGTGAAAGAAAGAAAAAGGGGAAGAATGGAAGAGGAGAGGGGACTGTGAGGCCAATCTGGCCAATGGAGTGTTAGCCAGCAAGGACAAGAGGGTCAGCCAGTCCTATGGCTGGCCAACCTGTCCTTTCGGCGTGTTCAGCTCGTCTTGGAATACGTCGTAGGCCAGCCAATGGCGAGCGAGAAAGGAAGAAAAGAAAAAAAGAAAAGAAAACCCCGAAACAGAAGCAAAGAAAGGCAGACTCAAGCATGGCCAGGCACCACTCTAGGCACATGCAGCCGTTTTCTTTTTTTCTTTCTATTTTCTTGTTGTTTATTGTTTTCCTCGTCCTCTATTTTCTTCTCTTTCGTGGTCCTGTTGTCTCTTGTCCCAAGTTGGGCTGCGCCCGACTCCGGCTTGTCCTGCGGTGTACTGCTGTGACATGAGGTCATTTACAGCGTCGCCAATTCGATGCCACCCACACCATTAGGCAAGCCACTGAGGCAGACCAGGCAGACGGGACGGTTGGCAGCCCCACTTCTTCCAGCATTCTCCGACCGCAAGGTGATGCCGTCGGCGTGGCTCCTTTTCCCCATTTCTCCCCATCTCCAGGCCGGCGGAGCTGGAGCTCAATGATTCGCTGCCTGCGGCCTCGCAGCGGACGAATCACCGTCGACAGAAGAGACTGGCCTTAAAGCAGATCCTTCGCGACGAGAGAGGCGCAGCTCGTCCCGTCTCGTCTTGTCTGCTCATCTTTGGGGGAAAGGGGGGCGGTGGGGGGGGAGGGGGGGGAGGGGAGCATGCAAAGCTTGTTCCTGGTCTGCGCTGGATGACAATGTCTCGGGGCTTGAGAGCGAGAGCGGCCGCAAGACGAGCTCATGCGAGTGAGTACGGAGAATGGTGCCTTTCAACGTTCGCATGGCCTCTCGCCCCGGTCTCGCCGAACCCTGGCAGGCAGAGCGCCACGCAGTGCCGGTGTCGCTGCCATTGGCCGTTGAATCGGTGTTCTGCACTCCCTTCCGCATAAGCTCGCCAGGTGTGGCCGGGCCAGCCTTGCGGCGCTTTGATTGCCGAGTTGTGCTTTGCACGGCAGTTTTGCACATGGCACCCCAAGGCCTGGCCGTGAGGTCGCCAAACAAAAGAAAGGACGCCCCCCCCCCCCCCCCGGCCTTCCAAAACATCCCGGGCGTGCATTGGGGACATCCACAGCGAGGAGCAAAAAAGAAAAGCCTTTGCCGCCAGACGGGGGTTCACGGGTAAGAACAGCCAAGACGCAGAGGGGGGCCGTCTGGGTGGTGGTGGCGTCCGAGCCGTTCGTCGCGCAGACGCCGAAGCAGGGAGCGGAACTGGATTTAGAAGAGCCCCAGGTCTGCCTTCCCTGGCGATGGTGATTTCCACCTCTGATGGCTTGGCAGCACCGCCCAGGTCGACCGATCAAGTAAGGTTCGATGCCGTGGCGGCCAAACGTAACGTCGTACCGCTGTCTGCGCGGGCACATCGGAAAAGAAGCTCGCGAGGAGGGGGTAGCCTTGGCGAGGAGCGCGGTTAGCTAGCCAAGCGGCTGAGGAAGAACGCCGAGGCTGAGGGCTGATGAAGGGGGGGGGGGGGGGGGAGGGGGCACAGAATGGACAGAGCACTTCCGGTTTCTCCTTAGGGGCAAAAGACTAGAGAGCAAAGAAAGAAGCTTGAAAACGGAAAAAAAGAAGCGTCGGAGGGTGAGAGCGATTCGGAGGCGGCGGAGCCACCCTTCACAGCCCTACGGGGCGGTTCCGGGCAAATCAGGTCCGTAGAGAGGCGTGCTCTCTCTCTCTCTCTTTCTTCTCTTTCCGTTCTGTAAACACGGATAAACACACTCTCCGCACACACACCCAAAGACGAGATGCTATTTTTAAATCTGGCCTGGCATTGGCCACGGCCAGAGCATTCTGATCGAGACCACAACCGCTTGGGGAAGGGAGGGCGGCTTCGTGATCTGCTTCGAAGGCAAGCGCGTCGCCGAGCCGTTAACAAGGGTGGCCCCGCCAGACGGGATAAAGCAGGCCGGGCCATGAGAAGGAGGGAGGGGGGGGGGGGGGGGGGCAACCGGAAAAAAAAATACCCCCAGCCCCCCAACACCCCAAAAATTTTTTTGCCTTGGATGGCGAAACCAAGGCCAAACCCCCAACGGG
>JADHKO010000330.1:0-20951 GCA_019925425.1 Ophiostoma pallidulum | reverse complement strand
GATGTAACAAAACGGGGCCATGGGCGGGTGGGCATGTTCTCCATTCCGTTGGGCCGGGCCCCCCCCCCCCCCCCCCCCCCCCCACCTACATCGTTCTTTCCCTTTCTCGCTCTACGAGTTACAACAAGTGATTCATACAGCCCAGGGAAGAAGAGCCTCTCGAAAAGACAGGGCAGTTATGCAAACGGAAGGCACGGGGGGGGGGGGGGGGTGACACGCGGAGAAAAGAGGGAAAGAGGAAAAGAGGAAGGAGGCAACCGTGGGCGCTACAGCAGGAGGCAAAAAAAGCAAAAGGCAAAACCAACGAGGGAAAGAAGAAAAAGCGGAAAGAGGAAAAAGGGTGAGGACAGCGGGAAAAAATTGTCTCGACAAAAAAAAAGATGGCCTGACTTTCCCATCCGAGTCTGGGGAAGGCAAGCGAAAGCGTGGTTCAGCAACTGTAGCAAGACGGTCAGATCAGACCACTTGCCCTAGGAAGGGAGGGGGGGTCCCGTGCAATAGTCCCAGCGCTGGGAAGGCGCCAACGACTTGCGAGTCGGCCGGAGCATATGGTAGGATACCTGGCCGGGGCAGGACGGCAGGCGCAGATTGCAGGTACAGGCCGAGGCGAGAAGTGGGCGGCGGGTACAACGGAGCGTGGGCGAGAATGGATAAATGTGTCGTTTGCTATCGGTCTTAGCGAATCTATCTCGAAAGGAATGCGCTTTCCTGCTCGGCTGCCGCATGGGCTAGCGGCCCACACGTCGGTCATTGTGCTCGTTCTTTCCTTCTTTCCTTCGTTCCTTCCTTCCGCCTTCCTCTGCCTCTGGTCGTTTGTCTGTGATTCGCGCCTTTGCGCTCCTCCTTTTACAGAGTACCCCGTCTGTTCTGAACGCAATTTTTTTTCTTCCTATCTTCCTTTCTTCCTTTCTTCTATTCTTCTTTCCTTCTTTTTTCATCCACTTTTGTCTTTCTAGATTCCATTATGTCCTCTTCCTCCGTCCTCCCCATCGACGATCGCCCCGGCCGAAGGCCCCACTGATACAGCTCCTGGAGGAGGGTGGCGGGAAAGAGCAACTGGACGTTTCGTGTGCTGCGGCTGCCACCATCGCCCACAATCGCCCACAATCGCCCACAATCGCCCACAATCGCCCACAATCGCCCACAATCGCCCAACAGCGCTCTGTCCTCCTTCCTTGTGGGCTCTCGCTGGGCGGACCGTCTTCGAGAACACCGTCGCTGCCGGGTACGACTAGCCTTGCACCCCGTCTCCCCGTCTCTCTCAATGGCAGCGGCCTCGATGACCCTTGCGTGATCATGGGTGGCCAGGCCCGGCCACAGGCCCACCCACCGAAACAAACCTGCATGAGCTATTGGCGTTGATAGCGGCATAAGCGGACAGGGAGGTGCTGCCCGCCAATCACCCTGCTCTTTCGTTCGCAGGAAGCTGCGACCCTGCATCGTGTCTGCGCCTTCTCGGCGCTCTTGCTTCCAGGCAAAAAGGCTGGGCCGTGACTCCGGAGCTGCTCCCGTTAGGAAGGGCCGCCACAGCACTAGCCACACTCGACTGTCCTCCCAATAACGATGATGTTGTGCTGTGGCGTGCTTTAAACTCCGGCGAGGCTCTGGCACCCTCTGCTGTCGCACGGCGTAGGATGTGTAACACCGGAGCAACCAGACGCTCCGTATAACCGCTAGACGACGGTATAGAAGCCGCAAGGGACGCGGAGCTTCCAGAGCCGCCGGAGCATCCCCGCAGGGCACCTTCTTCTCATTCCGGCCGAGACGTAAAAAATACTTCCTCTCCTTGCCCCCCCCCCCCCCATCATGGATCTCCTCTACCGCAACTGGCAGGCGCAATTTCCGCCGCGGCCTGCCAAAACAGCCGATGCGCTGCGCTTTGGCATCCTCGGCGCCGCGAATATTGCGTGCGTTGGCTCGGCCGGCCCTGCTCCCTCCTGTGCTACGCACTGTTGCTGACTGCGAGCAGCCCCATGGCGCTCATCAAGCCGACCCGGTCGCATCCCGAAGTGATCATCCAGGCCGTGGCTGCGCGCGACAAGAAGAAGGCCGAGGCCTTTGCCAAAAAGCACGGCATCCCGCAGGTGATGGACAGTTATACGGGTGTGTGCCCTTCCCCGTGCCTCCTCCTCACGGACGAACCGATGAACTGATGATGGTTTGACCTTGCCCCCCCTCCGCCGCGTAGCTCTCCTCGAGGACGAGTCGATCGACGCCGTGTACATCCCGCTGCCCAATGGCCTGCACTATGAGTGGACGCTCAAGGCCCTCGCCCGGGGCAAGCACGTCCTGCTCGAGAAGCCTTCCGTGTCCAACGAGGAGGAGGCCAAGCTGCTCTTTGCGTCGCCGCTGCTGCTCCCGGCCACGCCGCGCACCGACGGCCCACCCCCGGTGCTGCTGGAGGCCTTCCACTACCGGTTCCAGCCCGCGTGGCAGTATTTCCTGTCGCTCGTGGACCGGCCTAGCCTCGCGTCGGTGCACAGCGAGGCCGTCATCCCCAGCTACCTGTTCAGCAAGGACGACATCCGCTTCCGCTACGAGCTCGCCGGCGGCAGCATGATGGACCTCGGCACGTACACGTTCTCCACGCTGCGCCAGGTGGTCGGCGCCGAGCCCGAGGCCTGCCTGGACTGCGCCGTGCAGCCGTGCGACGCGCCGTTTGAGCTCTGCGACGGCGGGTCGGCGGCCACGTTCCGGTTCCCGGGCGGCGTCATCGGCACGGCCAAGAGCACGCTGCGCGGCAGCGCGTTTTCGCTGGGCATTCCGTGGCTCCGCGTCACGCACAAGCCGGTCCCCGCGGCGTCGCCGGCAGGTGCTGCTGCTGCTGCGGTGCCCGAGGGGCCCAAGGAGCCCGTGGAGGACGGCTACGAGCGCGTGGTGACGCGCACGCTGACGCTGCACAACTTTATGATGAGCAACGTGTGGCACCGCATCGACATCGACGACGCGTACGTGGTGCGGCGCATCGACGCGCCCCACGACGTGGCCAAGCGCTGGCACACGACGGCGTCCAGGAAGATCTACACGTTCAGGGACGCGGGCGTCGTCGACCAGCCGGGCGAGCCCTACTGGCTGTCGTACCGGCACCAGCTCGAGCAGTTTGTCAACCGCATCCGCCAGCGCGCGGGGTCTGGCCAGTGGGTCTCGGGCGAGGACAGCATTGCGCAGGCGCGCATGATTGACATGGCCTATGCACAGAGCGGCCTGCCGCTGCGGCCGACTAGCAAGTACAGGCCGGAGTAAGGTGGGAGGGGGGCCGAGAGACGACCCAGCACGCGCAGGGAGTCCCCCCCCCCCTCGTTCTTTTGTTTCTTGGATTGCCTGGCGGGAGCATCCGAGACCGGAAAAAAGAGAAACCTGCGCCTGGTGCTGAATCGCCACAGAAGAGAGACACTCCCTTTTTGTTTTTGTGAACCGGCTCTTTACCCCAACCCCCCATTTGCTGAACTCTCCAGTTTCCTTTGTTTCATTTATTATTCTCTTGCGGTTGTCACGATGTGTTCAAGGAAGTACTACAAAGGAAAAAGGGGGGGGGGGGGGAGGAGGAGGAAGCAGCATCAGAAACAAAGAGAGAGAGGGGGCCAGCATCTCCGCAAAGAACAAACCGCATTGTTCACCAACGCAGCAGCCGCATCGGCATCAACGTCAAACGGGGTTTAAGAGCGACTTGCCTGCCTCTGTCAGGGCCTTTTTTCCCTTTTCCTTTTCGGCCCACCCGGCGTCTCGTCTCCAGCTCTCGACAGCACTAGACCACTAGACATCCAACCCCTCCCTCCACACATCGACGCTTTTTCCAACGATGTGTCGCTTCCAGTACGACTCCCCCACCTGCGTGCCCTCGTGCAAGGTCAACGCGTGGCGTCTCATCAATCTCTGGATCGGCAACCTCCCGGCTTTGCCGGAGAGCTTTGCCGTCTTCGTGGTGGAGCCGTGGCAGCAGCCGGTGGACGACCCGGCGTCGGGGCCCGGGCCACGGCCGGCGCTGGCGCAGTACGGTGAGCAGAAGAAGCGTGATCGGGCGCTGAGGGATTATACGCGCTGACCGGCCACCAATAGACGTCAACTGTCGTTTCACCTCCCCCCCAGAAGCGATCAAGACAACATGTCTTGCAATGGCGAGCCTTCCTCTTCCTGCAGGACGAATGCAAGGATCCATGTCCGTTGACCCCCGATGCCGAAGCACCGTTGCTTCTTCTCTCGTTCTTTCTCAGTCTGTTTCAGCACGCCGTAGTCTCGATCTAATGACTTTGCCTTTCAATACGACTTTTTTGTCCTCCTCCCCCTTCCCTCTCTCTCTCTCTCTCTCTCTCCGATCTGTGATGTGCAAAATTGATTGGCCGTGTGTGGAACGACAAAACAAGGCAGGATCGATCGGGCCGAGTTGCGGAGCTCTACAGCAGCGTGGTCGCCCCTAAATGCACTGTGTCGTCTCGATCGCCGGCCGTTTCGACCGCGCTCGGCCGAAGGCGGCGCCACGGCGACAGCCTGCTGAGATATTCCGTACAAACGGCTGACAAAGTGCAGCAGGCGAGAAAGGCGACTGGAGGGGACGCCGTTCCCCAATTCGAATTGGAGAAGCAGCACCACTCTTTGCATGATGCCACCGCTCTGTCGTTGTTCGAGCACTGCCGTATTAATAGTAGAGTAGTAAGCACAGGTTTGCGGCTTAACTCGTAAGGCGCTTCCCGTCCTAAGCGCACCGCCGCTGCAAAGCGCCTTCCGCATTCGGATCGCAGCCATTGCGCAATTCAGTGTCTCGTCTTTTTTGCTTCTTTTTTGCTTCATTTTCTGCTTCGTCTTCTGCTGCATCGCTTCCCGCCTCTGCATTGCTTCAACCCCGCGTCAACTGTGCCAGCTCTCGTTCCTTGTACGCCCGCCCGCCCGCAACACGCAATGTCGCTCCCCGACTTTTACAACCCGCCCTTGTCGACCTACGCCTCGCCGCTGGCCGGCTACGAGGGTCTCCCGCCGCTCAGCGACGAGAAAAACGCCGACGGCAAGAGTCTCAAGAACGAGCCGGCGAGCACGCTCAGCCCGGCGTACGACGCCTTTATCGATCCCTTGGATCGGAGCCGGAGAGGTGGATTGTACGTGCCGCGTGCCCCCTCTCCCCCCCCCCCCCGGTCTTCCTCCACTAACATGCCAGTGACGTGCACATCTACTACTTCCAGGCCAACCCTGAACAGGCAACATACGCCCGCGCTCTCTGGGAGCGCATTCGGCGGGAGTGTAAGCATGACGTCCTACTGCCCTCCATGGTCCCCCCCCCCCTTCCCCCGAGCCGTTTAACTGACAAGCTGCCCCCCCCCCCCTGCACCGCCGCCTCTGCGCGGCGATCAGGACTGGCTGCTGTGTGTCTCATCAGTCCCTGAACTACGCATCTACCGCTTCTGGGACCGGCCCATCGGCCCCCACCCCGTCGCCATGTTCGAGGTCAACCTGTTCACGCCGGCGCAGTTCGGCGCCTTCATCCCCTGGCTGGCCATCTGGCGGGGCCCGCTGTCGGCGCTGGTGCACCCCAACACCACCGACGGCGTCGACCCGGTGACGGGCAAGGAAGACCCTAGCCGGGAGGTGGCCGTCGAGCGGCGGAACCATTCGAGTCGGGCCATGTGGCTGGGCGAGCGGGTGCCGCTGGACTTTTCGGTGTTTGACCGGATGGCGCAGAAGGCGGAGGGGGACAAGAAAGCAGCCGAGCCGGCGCAGAGCTGAAGGGTGGAGAGCGAGGAGTGAGAGGGAGGAACTGCGAGCTGCGAGCTGCAGGGCTGCCGAGGCTGGCAGACGCCCCAGATACATAACCTGGTCGAACACCTTATGTCACTTATGTCAGCGCACACATCCTCATCCCGCTCTGCGGCTCCGCTGCTGTTTGCCTCTGTGACGCCTTTCGTTCTGGGCACTGTCCTGATTCGTCGTACGACGCCGGCTGGGGCGTCAGCCTTGCGGCCATGGCGCCCGTCGTGTCCAGCTCTGGCATCACGGCCCGCGAATCACGACGGAGAGCGTAACCGAGGTAGAGAGGAGGCTGGAGCAAGGGGAAACAAACAGAGTCAGAAACAGAGCCAGAAACACAAGAAACAGATGGCCAACACGGCACAGCTCTGTCCACAACCAACGCAGAAAACACGCAGAGAACCGCGCCGTGGAGAGCGACGGGGCATGTGGTCTGTTGAGCCGCCGCCTTGTCGAACGGGAGGTGGCGATGCAGCGCGTGTGTCGATGAGATGATGCGTGTCGAGCGGCGGCGGGAAATTGTGTCCTTTTGCGTGTACTCCGTAGCGAGCTGAAAGCTGCAACCACGGCGCGCCTCTGCATCCTGGCAGTCACCCCACTGTTAGCCACGCCCCACCCACTGTCGTCACGCCGCAGCACACCGTGCCGGACTGATAGGGCGCGCACGCGGGCCAGGCTAGCGCAGGACGGGTAGTCGGCGATAGCAAGATAGAGTACGGAGTACTGTGAGCAGTACAGTGGGTTTTCGCACAGCCTTGGGCTGGCACGGCCTGCTGGAAAACGAGAGACGTTTAAGCTCGGTTCATTTTTAGCGGTGGGAGGAAGGCGCGGCTACTAGAGGAGAAAGAAATGGAAGAACGAAATGAAAAAAGAAAAAGAAAAAAGAAAAAAGAAAACCGAAAAAAAGAAAAGACGAAAAAAACGAAAATAGACGAAAGACCCCCGAAACAACGACAACAACAGACCACAAACAACTGCGACACTGAACACGCCGCACCCGACCAAGCATCCAGACGACCAGCCGCGCCACCATCCCACCCGTTCCACGGCCCAGCTGGCGCAACGCTGCGCTCACCGACTCGCCATCCGTTTGAACGACTCGCCGTGGAGCCCTGCAGGCCAGGCCGGGCCCAGACATCGCAGCAATCAGCGCATCGCTCCACCTCCCCCCTTCCCCCCCCCCCCCCGGTCATCGAAGTTGGTCGACCTGCAGCAGAACCCGTTTCATACTGCTTAAATACTGCCCTCCACGACGCCCACCCACACCCTCCGGCCGCCCGTTGCAGCCCGCCCTCTCTGATCACACGGCACCGTGCCAGCCAATCATCCAGCAACATTCACCAACACGCCAATTGCCTTTGATCGTCCTCTTTTTTTTTTTGGTATCTCAATCTAGGATCCTCCAACCCTCCCCCTCGACCATGGACCTCGCCGACGAACCGCCACCCTTCCTCAGCTTCCTCCCCAAGACGCCGTCCGCAACGTCGTTCCTGTACGAGATGCCCCGCGAGCCTCGTCTCAACCTGCTCGTCGCCGCCAACGGCCCCAAGGAGATCGCCTACGCCCAGGCCATTGCCGTGCGCCTGTCCAAGGAGCCCAAGATCTCCATCAAGGTCATTGTCGACGACCTGACCCACCGCCTGACCCAGGAGTTCCCGGCGTATGCCAACCGGTCGCTGCGCACCGGCCCCGGCTGGGGCGCGGGGTCGGGCTCTGGCGCGGGGTCGGGGTCGGGTGCCGGCGCCACCTGCTGCCCCCGCGACGCCGAGAATGCCCAGAAGCGCGCCTTTGAGCTCGTCGCCTGGGCCGACCTGCTCGTGCTCGCCCCCATCGACGCCGACAACCTCGCGCGCATGATGGCCGGCTTCACCGACACGCTGCTGCTCGAGGTCCTGCGCAGCTGGGACGCCTCCAAGCGCATCCTGCTGGTGCCCGGCATGTCCACGCACATGTGGGAGAACCCCGTCACCAAGCGCCAGATCAGCAAGCTGCACCGCAAGTGGCACTGGGTGCGCGTGCTGCCGCCCATCCTCTGGCACTACTACCAGCCGTCGGCCGGTGCCGGCGGCGGCGGCGGCAGCAGCAGCAGCAGCAGCAGCAGCACCATCACCACCACCACCGCCTTCGCGACAACGGCCCTGGCCGCCTGCGCCGCGCCGGTGTCGCCTTTGTCCTCCGCTCCGCCGCCTTGCCTCTCTTCGTCTCTGCTGGCGTCGCCTTCGCGCAAGCGCGTGGTCGAGTGGTCCGGGTTCGCCGACCTCATCGGCATCATCAAGAACCACGCCGACCTGCTGTCGCTCGGCCACGACGTCGACGTCGCCGCGCTGAACTCGGGCCGCGGCGGGCCGCTCGCGTCCGGCAGCAACGCCGTGCTGCTCGCCAAGCGCTCCGACCGGCGCCTGCCGCCCGAGATCTGGACCATGATCCTCGAGTACACGGGCGACTGGGAGCTCGCGCAGGCGCTCAACGTCTTCACCAACCTGCCGATGCCGACGAGCTACGGCTGGCGGCGCCAGCCGCGCGACGCCGACGATCCGCTGCAGGTGTTTATGCACGAGCTCGAGTGGACGCTGCTGACGGCCGAGACGGGCCGCATCTGCCAGACGCTGGCGCAGGCGCCCGCCACCATCCACGACCTGTCGGCGCTCGCCATCAAGCTCATCTTCAAGTTCTCGCTGACGGGCGTGCTGACGTACATCGAGGCGCACTGCCCGCTCGTGTTCCGCAACTTTGACGGCAAGACGGTGCCGACCAAGGCGTCGGCGTACTTTGGCAAGACCGAGATCCTCGACTGGTGGGTGCGCTCGCCGTCCTTTCTCGAGAAGCAGTACGACGCCGAGGCGCTCGACGGCGCCTCCAAGAACGGCTACGTGCACGTGCTCGAGTGGTGGCGCCGCTCCGGCCTGCCGCTCAAGTACACCGAGGCCGCGCTCGAGCAGGCCAGCGCCAAGGGCCACGTGCGCGTGCTCGAGTGGTGGCGCGAGGCGTCGCTGGCGAGCGCGTCCGTCGTGCTCAAGCCCGGCCGCGCCCTCATCTGCGCCGCCCAGTACGGCCGCGTCGCCGTCATCCGCTGGTGGGAGGAGAGCGGCATCAACGCCGGCCACCAGGACGCCATCTGCAAGGTGGCGTCGCGCTGGGGCCAGGTCGACGTGCTCGAGCTGTGGCGCGAGCTGCGCGGCGACGACAAGATCACCTTCAACCACCAGGTGCTCGTCGAGCCCACCATGTACTCGCACCTGCGCGTGCTCGACTGGTGGAAGGACTACGCCCACGGCCAGCTGCCGCACATGAACGAGCGCCGCGCGAAGCAGGTCGAGTACCGCACCATGGACATTGAGGAGGCCCTCGAAGACGCCCTGGGCGACCCGACGGCCGTGCGCCGGTGGTGGGCCGAGAACGGCCTGAATCTAGGCCTGGGCACGAGCGAGTGGATGAAGGCGAGGTACCTGTAGGTGGGGGGAGGGTGAGAAGAACATGGCGTGGTCTGTATGATTTGAGCATTTTGCGAGCGAGCTGTCTTTTCTTTTCTTCTTTTTGTTCCCGTTTCGGGAGGAGTCCGGGTGTCGCGGGTTTTGTACGGGATATCGGGGCATCGGGGTCGTTGGCGTTTCTTTCTCTCACTTTTTCTTCTTTTCCTCTTCTTCTTGCTCTTCTTTTTCGTATCTTCTTGCTTTCCGTTATCTCTTTCTTTCGGTTTCTACTCTCCTTGCTTTCACGACCTATAGATCACAGCTAGAAAACGGAAACGACATAACGACGGGACAGGCGGGGGAAAAGCAACCAACGACAACACGAAAACGACCACAAAGCTCAAACTGGGACGCAGACAACATTCGGCAAACTGGAAGAATGGACACGGCCCGTTGTAGAATCACACGATACAATGCGGCCGGGAATGTGGAATGGCTATCATAGAAATGCAAACGGGGGTATCTAAACATCTCAAGAACAAACGCAAAAATGCTCGTACCTCTCTCAGTGACCAACTCCCCGTCCCCTCGGGCTGTTACTTCGGCCGCCGTTAACTCGCCATATACTTTTCTGGCACGCTGGCAATCAGCTTCCGCAGCACCTCGACCTTGCGCGCCTGTTGCTTGTGCCGTGCCTCGGCAGCGCCGGGCCGGCCGTCGCGTCGCCGCTGCTGGCCGTAGACCACCGTGTAGTCGGGGATCTTCTCCCCTGGCAGGATCTTGCTCCGAGGGGTCAACGTACAGTACTGGCGGTAGCAGTCAGTGAAAAGCCCTAGCTCTCTTTCTTCTTCTTCTTCTTCTTCTTTTCTTTTCTTTGTAGAGCGTGACCACGCCTTCAACCTACTCTTCCGATGACCGCGCCGCTGCCAATCTGGCTCCGTGCACCGACCACGCTGCCCTGGCCGACCACGGCGCCGGCCTCGATCTGCGCACCCGTCTCGACAGAGACGTAGTCGCCCAGCGTCACGCTCCCCTCGGGCGTTGGGAAGGCCCCCGGCAGATTCACGCTGGCGATGGCTGCCGACCCTGTGGCGCCGCCGCAACTGCCCCCGACAACAGTCCGCTCCTCGACAATGCAGCGCCGGCCGATGTTGATGGGCCCCCCCTTGGCGTCGAGCCGCGCGCGCGGGTGGATCACGGTGTCGCCGCTGATGGTCACGGGGAACGTCCCCACGACGGCCACCGCGTCCGCCATCACCACGGGCCCGCCGCCGCTGCCGCTCGTGCGGTCTGTGACAAAGTGCACGGGCGTGGGCGGCGCCGCGGGCATCAACGACTGGCGTTTCGACATTCTGGTGGAGAGAAAGAAAAGAAAGAAAAAGGGCGGGGGGGACGGGAAGAGGAGTTGCCGCGGAGGAAAAGAAATACGACGATGAGGTGGTAACGGGACGCCGCCTTTGTCCAGAAAGGGGGGTCTTGAGCCCCGGAGTAACAAATAGAGCACTGGCGGTTGTGAGATGTTGCTTGAGCCCTGCAGCAGTGGCAGCGATGTTCCCGCGAGCTCGAGAGCTGTGGGCTGGGTGGGTCTCTACTGTTGTCAACGCCGTCAACGCGCAGCCAATGAGCTTTCAGAACAATGCCCCACTGCTATCCTTACCGAAATGCCAGGAACAGAACCCGTGCAAGAAGACATGTTCCGCAGCCAGCAGTCAAAACGGCGTATACATAGAATGTGAGTACCCTCCCCAGACTCACATAAACTCCCCCAAAAATCAGGGACCCGTGTCGCACCTTCAACAGTGTCGGCTGCGGCGGTCTTGGACTGTGCGCTCGGCATCCCACGTATTAGCTTTCAACCGCCTCTGATTGGCCAACCCACACTCCACAAGCTCCTTCACGTGACACAACTACGAGGAGAACTTTCCCGGCTGGAGCCACAAGCGGCAGCCCTCTGCCCCCATCGCAGCTTTTTTGCTCAACGACTCCCGGTTCTCCACGACACGCAACGACCACACCGGGGCCAGGCCGAGCGTCACAAGCCCTTTCGCCCTTGCCATCCCGCCGCCCGCCGCCGCCTCCACATTGGGTGCGTTTCCCATCCCGTCCCTTGCTCAATTGGAGCAGCCCGCTGCTGCCCGCCAAAACCCACCACCCTCACCCACCCTCACCCGCCCTTCGCCATGCTCTCCCGAAGCGCTTCCGCCGCTCCGAAGGCGGCCGCGGCCGCGTCTGCGCAGACGCTCGCCCGCGCCGCCTGCTCCCTCTCCTCGATCTCGACCACCTCAGCTGCCCCCGCCCCCGTCTCCTCCCCATTACAATCGCGTCCGTTCTCCTCGTCGCCGAGCCGGTCGATGGCCACCGTCCAGGATGGCACGCCCGCGCCCAAGCGGACGTACGGCGGGCTCAAGGACCAGGACCGCATCTTCCAGAACCTGTACGGTCGCTACCCGCCCGACCTCAAGCACGCACGCAAGATGGGCGACTGGCACAAGACCAAGGAGATCATCCTCAAGGGCCACGACTGGATCATCAACGAGATCAAGGCCTCGGGCCTGCGCGGCCGCGGCGGTGCCGGCTTTCCGTCGGGCTTGAAATGGGTACGTTGCTCCGTTTCTTTTTTTTTTTTAGTTTTTATTTTGGTTCGTCTATTCTTCTGTCTTTGCTAGTCCTTTGCTAACCCCCCCCCCCCCCCCCCAACGCAGTCTTTCATGAACTTCAAGGACTGGGACAAGGACACCAAGCCGCGGTACGTCGTGGTCAACGCCGACGAGGGTGAGCCCGGCACCTGCAAGGACCGCGAGATCATGCGCAAGGACCCCCACAAGCTGGTCGAGGGCTGTCTGATTTCCGGGCGCGCGATGAACGCCACCGCCGCCTACATCTACATCCGCGGCGAGTTCATCTACGAGGCCGCCGTCCTGCAGAACGCCATCAACGAGGCCTACGCCGCGGGCCTGATCGGCAAGAACGCCTGCGGCTCTGGCTTCGACTTTGACGTGTACATCCACCGCGGGGCCGGCGCCTACGTGTGCGGCGAGGAGACGTCGCTGATCGAGTCGCTCGAGGGCAAGCCCGGCAAGCCGCGTCTCAAGCCGCCCTTCCCCGCCGCCGTCGGCCTCTTCGGCTGCCCGTCCACGGTGACCAACGTGGAGACCGTCGCCGTTGCGCCCACGATCTGCCGCCGCGGCGGCAGCTGGTTTGCCGGGTTCGGCCGCGAGCGCAACCAGGGCACGAAGCTGTTCTGCATCAGCGGGCACGTCAACAACCCGTGCACGGTCGAGGAGGAGATGTCCATCCCGATGCGCGAGCTGATCGACAAGCACTGCGGCGGCGTGCGCGGCGGCTGGGACAACCTGCTCGCCGTCATCCCCGGCGGCTCGTCGACGCCCATCCTGCCCAAGGCGATCTGCGACGACCAGATCATGGACTTTGACGGGCTCAAGGACAGCCAGTCGGGCCTGGGCACGGCCGCCGTCATTGTCATGGACAAGAGCACGGACGTCGTGCGCGCCATCAGCCGGCTGAGCCACTTCTACCGGCACGAGTCGTGCGGGCAGTGCACGCCCTGCCGCGAGGGCAGCAAGTGGACGGAGCAGATCATGAGCCGGTTCGAGAAGGGCATGGGCCGGGAGCGGGAGATTGATATGCTGCAGGAGCTGACGAAGCAGGTCGAGGGCCACACCATCTGCGGTAGGTTTTTTTTCTTTTGTGTTCTGTTTCTCTACCCCGTCCCCCTTTTTTTGACCGATGCACTGACAAAACATACTCAGCTCTTGGCGAGGCTTTTGCATGGCCTATCCAGGGCCTCATCCGCCACTTCCGGCCAGAGCTGGAGGCACGGATGCAAAAGTTTGCCGAGGAGAACGGCGGTCCAGCGCTGGCCGGTGGCTGGGTCCACGACGCACGCCAGCAGGGCAAGCTGATTGCGCCGGGGCAGTAGATGTTCGGGATAGACGAGGCGACAAGGCGGATACATGTCGCAGACGTAGAGGATAACGACGATGGGGAAGACCACACAAAAGAAACCACTGAAAAAAAAAGGAAGAAAGGCTGAACCGCATGCTGTATATTTCATTTCATGCGGTCTGCCGTTTTCGCGTTTGTTTTTTTCTCTCCTGCCGCACAAACTAAACCTGTATCTACACCGTTTTGCTAGGAGCTTCGCATGTGCTTAATGTTCTTCATATCTACGTCTGACGGTCCTCGTGTGTATGCTCTGAGTTTCTGATGGATGTCGCCGTGTAATAGAGACAGGCGGCTGTTGGGACGAATCACGAAGATTGGCCATATGGTGCGTTTAGTGGAGCGGACCGGACATACCGCACAATGGCATACATGACACCGGCCGAAGAAAGGGGAAAACTCCCCGCCTGGAATTGGCGCAAAAAACCCTCCACACAAGAGCGGTCAACCGCAGACGACTACCAGCTGCTTTGAATTTCAGTGGCACGGTGTTTGTGAGAAGCGAGCATCGGCGTCTCTGTTTCGTTTTCTTGTTGCTCTGTTCTCGTTTCGCCCCGTCTGGTCTCTCTCTACTGCTTATTGTTTCCGCGCCCGTTTCTCCCTGCAAACAGCCTCACGTGATGTGTTCTTCCCCCGTCTGAAGCTTCATCAACAACCCCTCCACCCCTTTTCTCTGCACCGCCGGCCACGCTGCCATGGCGCTGGAGCAGTTTATCCGTTTCACGACGGACGCTGGTGAGCCCGCGATTGTCATACCGATGCGGTCTATGTCCTCAAATATAACGGGGGAAAAAAAAGTGATCGCGTGCTGATTCCCCCCCCCTTCCCCCCCCCCTCAGTCGGCCTGGAGCGCATCCTCCGGCTCGTGCAGTCGGCGCTCCAGATCGTGGTCAGCGTCCCGCTCTTGCTGGCGCTCGCTGCATCGTTTATCCAGGGCGGCACCACCGCCGCCGCCAGCGGCGGCGGCAGCAGCAGCAGCAGCAGCAGCAGCAAGGACCCCGTCCTCGCCACGGCCGTGCTGCTGGTCGGCGCCCGCGAGTGCATCAACCTGGTACGCCGCTTCTCGCGCCTCTTCCGTTTCGTCGAGTGCTTCTACCGTGCCCACCAGCTCTACAGCAGCCTGCTGGGCGGTGGTGGTGCCTCCTCCTCCTCCTCTTCCTCGGCCGGGGGGCGAAGCGGAGCGAGGCTCGACGCCTGGCTGGACGCGTTCGCCAAGACGTTTTGCGGCCTGTACCTGTTCCTCGAGTCGCTCACGGTCGTCGACGCCATGGCCGTCGGCGGCCTGCAGGTGTGGGGCCCAGGCCGCGCGCGCACGCTCAACTTCGAGGGCCAGCGCTACTACTTTCTGTCGCTGGTGTGCAGCGTGGCCGCCACGCTCGTGCGCGTCGCCCGCGTCACCAAGGATGTGCCGCTGCCGCCGGCCGGGCCGACCGACGACGAGAAGAAGCAGCAGCAGCAGCAGCAGCAGCAGGGCGAGAAACACGGTGCTGACCACGACGCCAACGTCGGCTCCCCGCTCGTAGGTGGCGATGGAGACGACGGCGACGACGGCGACGACGAGAAGCGGCTCGAGCGGCACCAGGCCGAGAGAGCGCGCCTGCAGCGCATCGTGCAGGGCCGCATGGCCCAGCGCAGGACGTGGAAGCGTGCGCTGCGGGCCCGTCTGGCGGTTCTCGGGCGGCGCGCCGTGGCCGACAGCGTCGACCTGCTCCTGCCCGGCGCCATTGTCGGGTGGACGCCCTTGCAGCCGGCCACCGCCGGCGTAGCCATGTTCTTCACGTCGCTGCTCACTGGCTACGACGTGTGGCTGCGGTGCGGGCGGGAGGTGGCCAAAGCAGAAGAAGAGGCGGCTGCGGCAGAGGCGGCGGCGGCGGCGGCCAAGACGGCGTCCGGCAACAAGAACTAGGCGGCGGAAAGAGAAACCCGGAAAGAGGCAAACGAGGTTGGTGCTTGGACTACGAGCAACAACAGACAGCATATATGATGCAACGATTTTGGGGGTACACATTTTGTTTTTTCAGCTCGGTTTACTCTCATTCCGCAGAGAGCTAGAATCGAGATTGCCATAGACAGCGTGGGGATAGAATGCCGGAACAAGGCATGCATTTTTTGGTATTCTACCATAACATCGCTAAAAAGAACAACGCTCTTTGAAATTCAAATGCGCACTCCCCAACCCCATATCTTGAAGGACTAGACGTATTACACGCCCTGGCTGTCGGGCCGAAGGGACGAATGGCCTGTGCCTGGCCGGCTGGTGCTGCTGCCGCCACCACCGCCCACACCCGCTCGCTTCAGCTTCTTCGCCATGGTCCCCTTGGTGTCGAATAGGCTCTTGACACGCCGCAGCCGTGCCCACCGCTCCCTGTCCTTGGCGTCGCGGGCCGCCTCCTCCTCTTCGCGCGTCTCGCTGTCCGCAAACGGGCCTGCTGTGGATCGTGGCGTGCCTGGACTGTCCACGGCGCCACCCCCTCCACCGCCACCAGCGTCGCCGGCTGTCACGGGTCGGCGGAGGGGCGTCTGGGGCGTCTGAGGCGCAGCAACAACATCAGGGGGGTCAGCGGCAGCACTAGAAGCAACAGCACCACCACCACCGGCCGTCAAGGGGCGCCGTCTGCTCCCTGGCGAGCTCGTCATGCGGTTCCGCAAATATGCGTCGTTCTTGAGCACCTGCACAAGCACCTCCCAGCCGGGCGCCTCTACGCTGCCTCTGCCGCTGCTCTGGTGGCCGTGGCTGTGGCCGGTCCGGGCGCCCGGGTTCCGCTGCACAGCGCCGTTCTTCCACGGGCAGAAAAACCGATGCTCGCGCACCGCGTCGAGGCAGTCCATGGGCGCTGGCTCCAGCACCGTGTTCGTCGCCAGGTCGACCTGCTTGCTCTTGAACATCCACAGACCCAGACGGCGCAGGCAGGCGTAGCACGACGCCGAGTTGGGCACGGCGCCGATGCGGCTGTTGGTCAGCCCCTGCCAGCCCATGACGGCCAGCGCCAGCGCAACGCGGTTTGGTGAGGTGGCGGCGGCGGCGGCGGCGGAACCAGCCGAGGAAGAGTTCCTGGGCGTCGAAGGAGGAGGAGGGGGAGGATGAAGAGAGGCAGGATCGAAAAAGGTCGAGGGGAGCGTCGCGAGAATGGCGTCAATGTCGAGGCTGTCCGGTAGCCGCAGGTTGAACTCGTACGGCAAAAAGTCCTTGCGCGCACACAGCTCGTGGTACCGCGCACCGAGGTCGGCCAGCGCCTGCTTCGGGCTGGCCAGCGGCAGCCGCAGCAGGCTGTTGTCGCAGCCCTTCCTCTGCCACAGGCAGTCGTCTTGGTGCGCGGACACGACGAGGTCGGCGTACTTGTCGACCAGCGCCGTCTCGGCCGCGCCCTCTGGCGACGGCAGCGGCGCGACCAGAGCCGGCGACGCGCCGGCGCTACCAGGGGCGTCGCCACCCGGTTGGCCGAGACGCACCACGAGCTCCTTGCTGCACAGCGTGCACCGCAGCCGCTCCTTGCCCTGGCAGACCCAGCCGCGCTTGGCCCACTCGATCTCGTTGATGCGGTCGGGCTTGGGCGCCCAGTCGGTCAGCTCCTGGAACGTGGCGAGCCGCCGAAGCAGCTGCTCACGGTCGCCGGGGCAGTACCGCGGCGCCGGCGGCGGTGTCTGGGCCTGTCCCGGCTTCAGCGCCGCAGGAGCACCGCCCCCCGAACCGCTCGTCCCCCATTTGCGTAGAACGCTGTTGGATGTTCGCGTCACCGCGTTGCCCGTCGTGTCGCGGAGGGTGGAGCCGCCGTCGACAATGCGCCGCCGCTTCGCGAGGAATTCGAGGTTGGCCACGGCCGAGGATGTTGCCGTCTTTGCTGTCCCTGTTGCATGTGCCCCTGCTGCCGTCGAAGCGGCGCTGCTCCCTGTTCTAGCCGGCAGTGGCGATGTTGAGGCTGCGGCACCTGCAGACAGGCTCGGCATGGCGTTGGCAATGCGACCGTTGTCAAAACCGCGACCCGGCTCTACCGGAGAAGAAGTGCGCGAGTGATCAGCCTGATCCGATGCTGAAACAGAGCCGGCTGGTCGCGTGCCCATCCCCTGGAGGAGGGCGTTGAATTTCCGCTTTGTCGCATTCATGTTTTCCGCTGTGACGGCTTCCCCAAGCTCTTCTCGACCAGACGGTCGCAGCCGCGGATCACAGTTGACTCGATCCAGGCGAGGAGGAAACCGTGAGATTTGGTGACGCAAGGCGGGAGAAGGGTTGTCGATGCAGAAGCGGTAGGGGCCCAGCACTGCAGAATAGCTTCCTCTCTGTCGATGCTGGCCGCTTGGAAAGGCGAATAAGCACGAGGGCCGACAGAAAACAAAGAAACGCGAGCAGGGATGGGGTGAAGCCTGGCTGGTCGTTGCCAGGAACCAACAGCTGGACGGTTTGGGATGGATGGACAGGGGAACGGTTGCTGTGGGGCCAGGCCCTTGCTGTGCCTGCCGCTGCCGCTGTTGTTGCTAGGCCGGGCCAGGCGGGGCGAGGCTGGGCCAGCTGGCGCCAGCTGGTGCACTTTGCCTGCGGCAGCTTGGCGCTCGTTTTAGTGGGGGTTTCCACTAGTGCAGAAAATTGCATCACAGGCTCTGCAGTGGGGTATTATTACGTCGTCGTTGCTTCCCCATTTACTCCATACATCCATGAAAATGCGCCAAGAGCAGACGGCAGGAGCTACCCGTCCACGTCCAGCAGCGACGACATACAAGGTTCCACACGCTACCCATCGCCAAAAAATATTCTCGTCTGCTTCTCTTTCTGTCTCCCCCACATGCACGAATCGACGACACACCATCGACAGCCAATTGGACACAGTACAGACATAGACGACAGGATTAAGACCTCGACCCGCAGCACACGTGCGGCATCGAAACAGCAGCATCCCTCTCGGCATCTTTTGCGTCGCCTGATCCTCGGCCTCTCGCTGCTCGCGCTGGCTGCCGCCCTCTTCCTCGCACGTCCGTGGGCACCACGCAGTCTTCCTCGCTTGCCCCTGCTCGCCCGGCTTGTCTCGCCGTTTGCGCCAGCCGCCCCCGCCCACCAGCAACGACACCACCAGCAACAGGCTTACCACATAGCACCCATGGCGTCCGCGTCGTATGCCCACGAGCTGCAGGTGGCCCAGCTCGCCGTCCAGCGTGCCGCCATCCTCACAAAGAGGGTGTTCCATGAGAAGGCCAAGGGCACCGTCTCCAAGGACGACAAGTCGCCGGTGACGATTGGCGACTTTGGTGCGCAGGCGCTCATCATCGCCGCCCTGCGGCACAACTTCCCCGGCGACGCGATCGTGGCCGAGGAGGAGGCCGACAGCCTGCGGCACGACGCCGCCCTGCGGGACACCATCTGGGGCTTTGTGCGCGATACCAAGCTCGACGACGACGTGGCGGAGGGCGTGATCGGCGGGCCCATCCCCACGGCCGACGCCATGCTGGACCTGCTCGACGAGGGCAAGAGCAGCGGCGGCCGCGTGGGCCGCGTCTGGACCATCGATCCAATCGACGGCACCAAGGGCTTCCTGCGCGGCGGACAGTACGCCGTCTGCGTCGGCCTGATTGTGGACGGCGAGGTCTGCGTCGGCGTGCTGGGCTGCCCTAACTTGCCCGTCGACGACGCTGCGCCGCTGGCGGCCGACATCGGCGTCAACCAGACGGACGAGGGCAGCTCCCGCGGCGTGCTGTTCTCGGCCGTGCTCGGCGACGGGGCCTTCAGCCGGCCCCTCAGCGCCGGCAGCATCCTGCAGCGGGGCAACGCGATTAAGATGAACACCCTGCACGACCTGTCGGCAGCGACGTTCTGCGAGAGCGTCGAGGCGGGCCACTCCAACCAGGACGAGTCGGCGCACATCGCGCGGCTCCTGGGGATCACGCGCCCCAGCGTGCGCATGGACTCGCAGGCCAAGTACGGCTCCATTGCGCGCGGCGCCGGCGACATCTACCTGCGCCTGCCCGTGTCCGCCACCTACCAGGAGAAGATCTGGGACCACGCGGCGGGCGACCTGATTGTGCGCGAGGCCGGCGGCATCGTGACGGACACGCACGGCAGCCGCCTCGACTTTGGCCACGGCCGGGTGCTGGCGGCGAACAAGGGCGTTGTGGCTGCGCCCAAGGAGATCCACGAGATGGTGCTTGCTGCCGTGCAGACGGTGCTCAAGATCGCGCCATAGTGGGTGAAAATGGAGGCGGAGATGGGGCGGCCACGTCTGACACAGGTGGACGCCGGATTTACAGAGGTTGACACGCTGGTGTGGTTTCTCTAGAGAAGATATCGCAGCTGGTGTGCATGACCTATTGAAGTGATAGAATAGTATACATAAAAAAAGCGTCGGCTTTCTTTTTTTTCTCTCCTTCGTTCTTTGTTTCTTTCTTTCTTCTGAAACTAAAGAAAAGAGACACCCCAGCGATCGTCTCCCTTCGTTTTCGTAGCCACTGCATCTATTTGATCTTCTTCTGCTTCAGCTTGATCGTCTCGTCGTTGACGAAGATGCCCTTGCCCTTATACGGCTCCGGTTTCCGCCACCGGCGGATGCTCGCCGCAAACGTCATGAGCTCCTCGCGGTTGATGCCCTCCAGCAGGATGCGCGTCGGCTGCGGCGTGCTGGCCGCAATGCCCTGGGGCACGGCCATCTCGACCGGGTGGTTGAACCCCAGCTTGAGCACGACAAACTTCTGGCCCGGAAACGCCTCCTGCTCGGGCCGCTCTTCGACGGCGGCACGGTAGCCGATGCCGACCAGCCGCAGCACGGCCGTGTGTCCCTCCGACACGCCGATAATGTACCGGTTGAGGTGTGCCCACGTGGTGCCTGCCGCTCCTATGTTAGCATATCGCGAACCTCCTCTTCCTCCTCTCCCCCCCCCTTCCCGGCCGTACTCACCCCACATCTGCTTCTGCTCCTTGGCATCGCGGTCCTCAATGGTGAGCGTAATGCGCCGCGCGTCCGTATCGTGGTCGGCGTGCACAAAGGGCGGCAGCGTCAGGTGGAGTTGGCCTGCACCACCACGTTTTGTTAGCAAACTCTTGTTTTCGGGTCGGACTGGAAAGAGACTATGCGCATCCAAGGGATTGGGAAAGAGGGAAGGGAGAGAGGAAGAGAGCGCCGCACCCAATGGGCCCTGCACCGACACCGTCCTCCGCGGGATCTTGAGGTATGTGGTCGGGTCTTTCTTCACGACGGGCTCGCCAATGAGCAGCTCCACGCCGGGCGGGATCGAGATAGGTGTCCGGCCGAGCTTGGACCTTTGTGGTGCCGACGCCGAAAAGGGCCGTACGCACTGGAGCGCTGCCGCCGCAAGCCGCCGTCTTGATGTTGTGGTCGTCGTCGACGTCGTCGTCGTCGTCGCCGCCGCTGCTATTCTTGTTGCTGCTGCAGCAGTTGAGACCTCGGCGGCCGCCCTCACCAGAGAGGTCCCTCTGCTTGGCGCAAACATGGCTGCGGCGCGGGAAGAGGAGGCGCGGGGGACACAGAGATTTCGTCGTCGTCGTCGTCGTCGTCGAGTCTGGTGATGCCGTCGCGGGAAGATGTTTCAAAAATATTTTTAGCTCTGCCGACTGCTGGCGCAGTTTCGGGATTCGGCCGTGCCAGGCTCCCACTAGGTGCACAGGACCTGTGCATATAAAATAAATCACGTGTAGGAGCTGACATAATCTCCTCCCATAACAAGCCCAGCCAACCTTCCAGCTACCGCTTAACTTTTTCGAATACATCACTAAAAGTCAGCATCATAACTTTCAAAAGCTACAAAATGGCCTCCCTACCTCCCGACAACCCCCCCCCCCCCCCAAAACCGTATACGAGGCCCGAAAAGCCCTCGTCTAACCGATTTATTAGTCGGCCGCTTTACACG